>PVJL010003505.1:143151-155828 GCA_004026885.1 Lyroderma lyra
AATTGGTTTTTAGAAGCCATCCAGTGATAGAGGTAGCCAACATATTTGTATTCTGCCTGTAAAAATATATGAAGTAATGATGTCAGTCTTTTTTTAATCAGTAACTACAGGAGCACATTGTTTCTATAGTTCTATCTATGATCATTTTTCTCTTTATTTCACAAATTATGTGGATAGTATATATGTGCAATGAGCAAGAAGAGTATTTCAAGCAGTTTCATTTAATAGAATTTCCTGATTGATGTTTATATCCCAGTCTTTTCATGAAGCTATTAACTAAGTAGAGTTCAACTTCATTGACACATGCAAAAAATGGACAGCCAGTTGAACATTTTTCAAGATAAAGCTACAGGGTCTGGCAGAAGTAATGCCCAGACTTGAGTTATGATTTTATTACAAAATCATAACCATACATGCTTATGACTTTGTAATAAAAGATTTGGTATAGATTACCATCTCATAAAAAGGGCATTATTTGTGCCAGACCCTGTATTTTAAATTGAGTTTTTACTGCTTGACTAGAATATTTGGTGTATACTAATTAGGGACAAAGTGACAGTTTGAAATAAAGTGCACATATGAAAGCACTAAACAAAATAAAATATTCAAGGGATTCCCACTTAAAATTGGAACCCAACTTAACCAGTTACATTTCTCTGTAGCTGAGTTGTATAAACTGCAGATAATCAATCTGTTTTTTTTTTCTTCCTATAGCTTGTAGAGACTTCATTAAAAGGAGAAATTGCCTTTGATCCCAGAAGCGCCTATTACTTGTGGTTTGTGATGGATTTTTGTGACGGAGGAGATATGAATGAGTATCTGTTGTCCAGGAAACCCAATCGTAAAACTAACACCAGCTTCATGCTTCAGCTGAGCAGTGCCCTGGCTTTCCTGCATAAAAACCAGATCATCCACCGAGATCTTAAACCTGATAACATCTTGATTTCTCAAAGCAGGTTGGATACCAGTGACTTGGAACCCACATTGAAAGTGGCAGATTTTGGTCTAAGTAAAGTTTGTTCAGCCTCTGGGCAGAACCCAGAAGAACCTGTCAGTGTTAACAAGTGTTTCCTTTCCACAGCCTGTGGAACAGATTTCTACATGGCTCCTGAAGTGTGGGAGGGACATTACACAGCAAAAGCTGACATCTTTGCTCTGGGGATTATCATCTGGGCAATGCTGGAAAGGATCACATTCATAGACACAGAGACAAAGAAGGAACTCTTGGGGAGTTATGTAAAACAAGGAACTGAGATTGTGCCTGTTGGGGAGGCACTTCTGGAAAATCCCAAAATGGAACTTCTCATTCCTGTGAAAAAAAAATCTATGAATGGGCGAATGAAACAACTGATTAAGGAAATGCTGGCTGCAAACCCTCAGGATCGTCCAGATGCTTTTGAACTAGAACTCAGATTAGTACAAATTGCATTTAAAGATAACAGCTGGGAAACGTGACACATATGTTATTGCAAATATCTTGGATGATATGCTGCTTCTGTTTTAACAGTGATGCAACATAATGTGGCTGAAAAAGAATATAAAAAGCTAAACTCCACCTTCTAAGGGTTTAGATTTTATTGTGGGGTTTTTTTCCTCATTTCTTTCTTATGTCTAAGCTAGCCATTTTTGTTAATATGTTTTAAATGTGTATTACCAATGTGAGTGTAAATTTTGAAAAAAATGGTCATTGGTAGAAGTTTGGCAGGCAAATTCTCTAAGAGCCAAGAAGAAAGAGTCCAGTTTTCTGAAAATATGTCTCTACGTATTTTAGACATTCCTTGTCAGTATTAGGAATCTCTATGGAAGAAGAGGTTTGCATGCTGGTAATGCAGCCTTTGAAGCTTTGTAAAGGAAACATATATGTATATATTTATGTATATGTAAGTATGTGAATGTGCGCATTTTGCATTCCATATGAAGAAAATGCCACTTCTGTTTAAATTATTTGATGTAGGTTTGGGTTTTGAGATTTGCTGATGAAATCTGTGATGAAAAATAAAAGAACCTTCCCTCATTTTCCCACCCTGTTCCTCCCTCCAGTGAAATCATACTAAGTCTTTTTTTTTTATTTTTGTAATATAATACAGCTTTTTAAAAAAGGCATCATTTTGGAGGGTCTAAAACATTCTAATTAAACATAAATGAAATTAAGTGATCCAAAGCTGCTGAAGTATGTTTGAGCTCTCCAGTGCCCTGTAGCTGCAGGAGTAGAATTGCCATGCAATTGGGTGGTAGCAGGTTGGCAAGGACTTTGATGATTCAGCTGTACCTTCTTTAGGTAGCCAAGCATTCAATTAACCAATAAAACCACTGTTTTGGGACATGTCTGCACTTGAGCATCTGCAATCTGATGTAAACCTGAACACAGAATTCTGTTTTGGAAAACTTTGCTATATATGTGTGCTATAGTACTTGATGTATTAATATTTTATTTCAAGATTTGTCTAAGCCTCAGCATAAAGTTGAAGAAACCAAATGAGCTCTACCCTCATATTGCCTGCCCTAATGGGGTCTCTTGTTTCGTCACTGGAATTTCTTTCATTTTGGCACTAATGCTGTTTTCTTTTGTCTAATTTGACAACAGTAATGGTAGTGATATGGTTGTATTAAATGTTGATCACCTTTTTCTAAAGTGGGATATAATACCTATACAGTTCGGCAAATGGATAATATATTGTGGCATCAACTATATATTTCAAGTAGAAAAGTTTGAGATTTTATACAGTCACTTGATATGGTCTATGCCAAACCAGTAGACCATTATTCTTGAAGTCAGTTTGATTTTAGCCCTACATGGTTGTTTCCAGTTTGTTTTCCTATAAATTGCAGATTGTTAAAATCTAAGGAAAGAAGGTTTTCCTAAAAACAGAACATTATTAGCCTTTAAGATTAAGATAATTGTATCTAGATTACTCTTTTTTTTTCCTAGATTACTCTTTATAAAGCACTAGAATCTTTGTCAAAAGTAAAAAAATAATTAGAATATTGAAATAATTGATAGTTTGCATAGTCTCCTCAGTTTTTTTTAACTTTACAATTTTTGGAATTTTGCTATCATAATTTTTCCTTAAAATGTGTTCAGGGGACTATAAAAGGTGAAAAAGCACAAAGAAATTGGAGTTCATAAAATTTCTGAACGATGTGTTACTTGATCTGGAAGTTTAAAACTTGGACTGAAAGGTTTTATTGAAATAAATCCTTTTAAAATGAAAATCATATACTTTAAACATCACTTTCAAGATAAATTAGAAGTGAAACAATACACTGGAACCTCATGATAACTGGTGACTCTGGATCACCAAATGAGTGTAACACAAATCTGGCCAAGAGGTTTGAGTTCCTGGAAGTAAAAAGAATCATTATAATGTCTGTCAACAAGGCAGAGATTTGTGATGGTTCAGGTGATAGTATGCCAGTACCTCATTTGCTCTTCAAATATCTATGTGCTTGGTTTCTTAAGTACATAGTTTCTGGTCCTGCCTCATTTAAAAGAGTTAACGATTATTGTTTATTTTGAAAGATTTTACCTGTGAAGTAGAATTCTTTATTTCATTGGTGGTAAGGTTGTAAGGTGATCAGGAAGTTTGTTCTGGAATTTTCTCAAGTCTTTGTATTCTAATTGCCTATGATATCAAGCAAAATGATAGTAAAGTCTTTGTCTTTATTCTTTCAGGAGGTATTTATTAAGTACCTACTGTGTGCTTAGCACTAATGACAATTTAAAAATAGTGTATAGCCACAGGTCTTTTCCAGCCAGGAGTAAGAAATAAAAGATGATTAGTGATACTTGAAAATTCCTGGGTATTTGCTAGAGGAAAAATGAAAGCAAGAAATGTGCACAGTGCCTTGCCCATAATAGGTACTCAATAAACAATTATTCATAGAGTCTCTTGCCATGGTTTATAATGTTTTCTGAAATTTGTCTTTATTGAAAAAAGACCAAATATTTCAAATAAGCTTATAGGCAGCTGTGGCCAGTTAAAATATGGAGTTGTACAGTTAGTTCCTAGAATGTTATTTTGCACTAGTTGTCACTTAGAAAGATGGGGTTCCTGTAGATTTTTTGGTGCTAAGGGACACTTTGTCATTATGATGAAGTAAGTGTTAAGCGTCAGATAAATAGCACACTGAATAGTTCTTTCTGCTGGTCTGTTTTTTCCTCTTTGTTGTTGTTGTTTTTGTAAAATGTTCATCAAACTATTGTAGCAGCTACAAAATAATTCACCAGCATGACAAAATAGTCAAAAAATAAGTCATCAGCACTTCAAAAATGAAAGCAACTTTTGAAATTTTCTTTTAAAATTGTCAAATATATTTTATGAAGAATTTATAAAAGGGGGGAAATGATTGTAATTTATTGTTCATGACTTTTTTTTTAAATAAAGTGAGTTTCAACAAAAATTTGAAAATTCTACATTATTGCTTTGGTGACTCTCTAAGTAGTTTTGTAGTGCTTTCCTTCATGAACATAATAGAGGGTATATAATTTGAAAAAATATTTTCAGAGGAAAAGATTATTGAATTATAGGAGTTCTTTCAGCATTTCAAGTTCTCTAAAATTTTAATGCTTACTATCTTGCAGTTGTCAGAAGAACCTGTATTGCCTGAAATTAATTGTTTTCTCATTTATCCTGTCTCATTAAGCAGAGGATACATCCCAGAGTCAAGAGGAGAGGGTGCAGTTTCTCAGATTATAACTTGAGACCATGGTTTCTTTTTTATAGTGTCATCTGGCCCATTTTTTTCTTTTGTTTATAGGTTTTAATATGTATTATGGCTTCTCCAAGATAAAGTGCTGAGGGTACAGTGCACTTAGTGGTCCAATGGAATAACAGGGAAAATGGGAGACAGAAAATAGTAAATTTACATGTGAGCCAGTGACAGTAGGAAAGTAGGCATCAGGAATGTGGCTGCTTCTGATTCTGCCACTTTTTCCTGGTATAGCTTTTGTAGAAAGGCAATGTTTGCTTTCTAGTTAGAGATTAAATTTTAATTAAACTATAAATGTATTTACTAGCCTTTTTGTAATCTTGTGGTTTACAAAGTGCCTTCACATGTTTTTTTTTTTCCCTTCCTCGCCCCACCTTCATATGGTTTTTGCATATCTTTTCAATGGGTTTAACTTAAGGGCTGGTTTCTTGAAGAATTTTTTATTAATAAACCAGTTAGTGAGGCAATGGTTTTATCCTAACACAGGGTATTAGTGTCTAATCTCTGACCCCAGTTGGTCTTTTCTCTAACAAAGCTTTATCTTTCTCACTAAAGTAATGACCGATAGTTGTTTTGGTCTTTTCTTTAAATTCAAATGTTGCTCTCTTGGTCAACCAATCATAGATGTCCACTAAAGTGCAGCGTAATGATAGACAGTTGGTTTGTGGTTAGATAGTAACTCCTACTTGCGAAAACCTCCAGGCCACACCTCTTGAAGGCAAAGTGCATCTTTTAAAGGCAGCACTTTATCTTTTGCAATGATTTTTCATTGGTTAGAAGGGAATTGTAAAAAAAAAATTTTTTTTAATGTCTGAGCTTTTGTTTGACTTCCTGCTTTCATTTCATGTTTAGCCCTGGTATTTCAACCTTAGCTTGTCCTGAGCTGTTAGGCACCTTGATATTACCAAAGGCATTGTGGCTTAGCAGCAAAAGCACAGGCTTTGGTGTAGCAGTTCTCATATTGAATACTAGCTTTTGCAAACATACATAATGTGTGGCATTGGGCAAGTCACTTCATTCTAAGCCTCAGTTCCCCTATCGGTGAAATGGAGATGATGTGTACATTTCAGCGTTTTTGTAAGGGTCAGAGATAGTACACACTTCGATGTGAGAAACATTCAAACCTGTAAAGAATTTTTATAAGAGTTTCAGCCAAACTGATGACCTATGCCAGGGACAAGATCTCAAATGCTCTGGAGAGTAGCAGTTTTGCAGCTTTTATGCATTTGAAATTAAAGAGAGGACGTAAGGAAGACTGGAGAAAGCAAGGCAGGCCTTGAATTATGTGCTCTCTTGAGGGACGTGGGTATTTTTTCTGGTATTTCAAAGGCGTATTAACGTAGATACACAAGAGCAATGGACAGGGCTGGCTTAAAACCTGTCACTAAAGAAGTTAGAGGCCTGGGACGTGACTACCCACCACGATCTGCCCCGTTAGGAATTATGATCAGGTCACCCTGTGAGGTTCCTTTCCATAGAACCCCCCTTTTTTTATCCACAGACATAAAGTACCTGACATAGTACCCAAGACATTAAGTTCTCAAAGGTAGCCATTGTTGTCACTGTGTTCTGACATTGATAATACCTTGAATGAGGAAACAAATTCCCAATGAGCTGGTCTTCAGTTGTAGCTTTGATTCTTCTTCCCTTTGGGAGAAGTTGATGAAGGCATTACATCCTCTCCTCAGGAAAATGTTTGCCTATAATTTCAGGGGATGCATGGAACCCCAAATGGACCCCAAATTAAGGGCCCCTGAGCTCTAGATTCCACTAAGTACCTTTGCACTAAAGCTTCTAAGTGGGCCACACATGAGGAGACTTCTAGGGTATTTGTATTATTTTGCTTCTTGATCTGGGTGCTGGTTAGACAAGTATATTTATATTGTGAAATTTCATCAAGGTGCACTCGCCTTTGTGTAAACTTTTCTCTAGGTATTTTTACCCCAGTAAAATTTATTTTTCAAAAATGTATGCATTGTGGTAGGAGACTACCACAGCAGCTGTTGGCAGACAGAGGCAGAGAGAAAGGACACAGACTTTGAAATCAGACACTATCTTTCTGTTATTAGCTGTACAGCTTTCATGAGTTCCCTAACCTCTCAAATCCATAGTTTCACGCATGCACAAAATAGAGATAATACCTGGCTCAGAGCACTGTGAAGGTAAAATGAGATGATGCGTGTAGAAATGCATGGCATACCCAACAAATGAATGCTTCTCATTCTCTTTGAAGGACTCAGAAGGAATGACTCTCAGCTGTCTTTACTGCTAATTTACACTCCTGATAGATAGCAGGTTTGTTTGTTAGTTTATTTAGCTTATATTTTTCCACAGTTATTTGAAAAATATCTGTAATGTCCTTCCTGGCTCTTTGCCCTATAGCCCTCCACAGGTTAGTTCTTTTTTTTTTTTTTTTTTTTTTTTTTTTTTTTTTTTTTTTTTTTTTTTTTTTTTTTTTTTTTTTTTTTTTTTTTTTTTTTTTTTTTTTTTTTTTTTTGCTTTTTGGTACGTGGGTAGCTCCCTGACTGGGAATCGAACCCAGGCCACAGCGCTGACAGCGTCAATGCTGAAGCCTTAAGCCACTACACCATCAGGGAACTCCAACACAGGTTAGTTCTTAACTAACCATCTTTTTAGTCCCGTTTTCTTTCCTCTTTCTATTTTGCTGATCACATGAGTGATAATAATTCAGAATGCCTGCTGTCTTTCTGACATAGACTACTGTGACTGGAAATTTGGAGAAAACTTATGTGTACCAAATACTAGAATGACATGTCATTCTCCTAACTTCAGGAAGAAGGCAGGGAGAGTGTTAGTTAACTGGTGTGACTTGAGAGATGGCAGCAGAAGCATAGCTGTAAGTGGGAGAGAGAAGAGCAGGACAGCAACAGCTAAAACTCCAATATGAATAGAATTATGCTGCAGTGGTTCTCAACTCTGGCTGCACATTAGAATTTTAACCCAGGAAGTTAAAATAAAAGCAAAACTGATGACTTCTGCTCCTGGCCATTATGAAGTAACAGGGCCTAGATTTCTCTTCCTGCCTCAAAAAACCAAAATGCCAGACACTGGATGACTGGCAGTGCAGGGTGGCGATCCCTGGGAGAAGAGAATCCAACGAGGTGAATGAACCCTGTGATTGCCCCAGCTTACTTTCTGGGGAGAACCTTTAGTCTGCCCCCCAGAGAAGGGGCACTTAAACTGAGTCCAGCAATACTTCACTGTCTTAATTACTGTGGAATTCAATAAATTAACCCTTAACATCATCCTTGGCACATAGAAGCAAATGCTTAATAGATGTCAGTGACAGCAGCAGCAGAACCTGGTGGAGCCACTTCACCTCTGTGAGCCTCAGTGACCTCTTCGAAAAAGTTGGATAATAATAAATTATTTTTCCAAGTCACTTTGCAAACCAAATGAGAATAATGTATGTGAAGATATTTCATAAAATATAGGAAAGAATATAAATGAAGGAATTACTTCTCTTGCCGGTTAACTGGTATTACCAAGCACCAAGCGTCAAGGTAAATAACCACTGGAATGGCCACCAGGTGGAACAACAGCGCTAAGGATGTCCAGGATGTGCACAGGGACGCCAGGCAGTGATGTACGTAGACCCTTGGGCTGCTGGAGCTGGGGAAGAGCCAAGAGGTGAAAGCGAAATCAGAAAGGCTTCTGGAAGGGTAAAGCCTGCCCCCTGGTGGATAGACCTGGAACAACTTTGCTCAAACAATCAGACTGATGCTTTCTGGGTATCCTTGGGTAAACCACTCCCCAATCTGAGTGTCTACCTCCCTTACTTCTATGGACTTGCTTCCTGTAGACATTGTAGGATGGGGTGGGATAATTTGGGGAACACAATTATTACCATGGTGTGTGCCTCCCAGTGCTTCACTGTTACCTAATCTCGGAGTCTTGTTAGAGGCAGTCTCTAAAAAGGGTAAGGAATTGACCACAGATCCCATAATGTGTCAGTAAACAAGAGTTGGCCTAGGCTCCCATCTCCTGATGACTAATCTCTTTTAGATCACTAGGGGTAGCAAGGGATGCCTCTCCAACTATGGCTGGAAACTCAGGAGGCCAAAGGGAGCAGACGACTCCAGGTCTTGGCCCTTTATGGCTCAAAGATTCATTCTCAGCTCTCTCCTGAAAGCATTTAAACATTAGGAAGAATCCAGAAGTAGTAGGAGCTTAATATTTGTGTGTAGAACAAATGTTGAAGGGAGAAGGTGGGAAAGGGTGTCTATGTTAACCAGGAAAATGCTGACATCTCAACCTCATTACAATGTACAGGTCATGTTGAGTAGTTTTAGTCAACCAAACAAGGAAACTATTAGAGCTACTTTCAGCTACAGAAGGTAACTAAAACACATTAAAATCCAGAATCTCTAGTAAGGGCACTCATATCAATAAAATCAGTCTGAGCCAGTGCTTTCTGCTTTCCTCTTTGACTCCAACCCAGATCTACTTAATGAGGTTCTCCAAGGGTGAAGTCCTGACATTTGTCTTGTTAACAAGCTCCCCAGGTAAATTTGTATGTAGCCATCTGAATTACCCAAGGAGTGGCATTTAGGAACTACTGGTCTAATCCGTTTTCCCCCTTTTAACAGATCAGAACATGAGGCGTGAGAGAGAAGGTGACTTGCCCAGACAAAAAGTGAGTTCATGGCAACGTCAAGACCGGAACTTTGGTCTCCTGACTCCTTACTGGAACTTAAACTGCTCTTCCAGGTCAGCTGTACAAAAAACCTGGAGGTGTCCGGTCAGCATACCTGAGAAGTTAGTGTGGAGAGGGATGGGAAAGGTGAGAAAACCAAGGTTGTGCATGTTCAGTGCTAAGGCACAGTGATGAAGGTGACCCTCATTTTGGAGAGAATCGTGGGCTTCCTTCTGGTGTAGGTTAGTGTGACAGAAAAATCTACGCAACAAGGTTAAGCCAAAAGGAAATGTATTTACCCAATTGTGAGGACCACGTATAGGTTTGCTTCAGACATGAATAGACGCAGAGGCTCCACTCATCAAGGTTGGTTTTCGCTGCTGCCACTCTCTGTGACTTGGTCCTGGGTAGGATGTCCTCTCGGGGTCCATCTTCCTAGGTTCTTGCACAACAGAGAAGAGAAGGAAGCTTTTTACTAGAGGTCCCGGCAAAAGTCTCATTGACTATAATTTGAGTTACACGTCCATCTTTAAATGAAGTACTGGGGCCAGAGAAATGTGACAGGCTCGTTGACCCAGGCTTAGGTCAAATACCCAATCCTGAGTCAAGCGACCCTGCTCTGGGAGCACAGGGACTGAGAGTGGAAGAAAGGTGGCCAAGAGCGGGGTAAGATTGCCAGAAGAAAGATGAACCCTTGCTGATGTTCACAGTGTAGGGAAGCTGACGATGACCATGGAGAGAGTGACAGTTACAACCCAGGCGTAGGAGTAAGGTGTTAATTATAATGCTATGGCAATATTAGAAATGCTGGTTAGAATACCCACCTTTTGGGGTGTCTTCCCAGCTGTCAACCCCCACCTTCTATGAGAATTGCTCTCCTCACATATAAAGGTATAGTTCCCCAGGGTCAGGTTGGTTCCATGTGACACAACACCACCCTTAGAAATGACTAGAAGGACTCCAGAGCTTTATTGGACTCTTGATATCAGGAACACCCCAAAAGCCATTTATTAAAGACCATAGGGCCACCTGTCACGGGGGCCAGTGCTCAATGCCACACGATGTAAGCCGTACCCCTCCACATCTGCTCTCAGACCCAACACCTTTCAGAAACAAACACTGTTCCTCGTCTACGGCCCTGTGTCCTCAAAACAAAGGACTAGGACGTCTGAACGCCACAAAGGTTTGCACTGCTGCTGACGTTGCGGGCAGTTTCTGTGTGGAGGGCGGGGAAGACCGAATGGTGAAAGCACTGAGGTAGAGAAACGACAAATTAATTACTTGTCAAATCCTTCTTCTCAGAGAGCGTGAATTCCGGAGATTCGTGCACCACAAAGAATTGTTTCCCAGCAAATGCTGAGCGTCCATTTGCTGGCTTCGCTTGGTGTCCCAGGGTGTAGCATGGTGTCTGCAATAGAGCATGTGATGGCTGAGGACGCTCTGCAGTGTTAGACGGTACGTTTTACTTTTAAATTGGTAAATGATGACTAGGCGTAATATGCAGGAAGCATGGTGCCACTTACTTACTAGACATTGTTGTATGAGATGGTGAAAATTGTGATATAAGCAATAGGGATTTATGTAATGCCATTAAAATATGCTGTGATATTTTCTGTGTTAATAATTTATCATATATACCCCATTTAAATTTTTGAACCTGTTATGTACCATCCACAATTCATCTCTAGATGTAACTGTTGCTTTGAGAATTTTATTTTAAATTCCAGCTGCTACTACCTCAGTAGACCAACTGATATTTTAAAAAACTAAAACTAAAAAAGTCAGACTAGGGAGTTCCCTGGTGTAGTGGCTTAAGGCTTCGGCGTTGGCGCTGTCAGCGCTGCGGCCTGGGTTCGATTCCCAGCCAGGGAGCTACCCACATACCAAAAAGCAAAAAAAGTCAGACTAAAGAGAGGTCATCTAATTAGGCATTACTGTCAGTAGAATACAAATTATGTGAAGCCTTTCATTGTAGCAATACAGGTAGTAATTTTGCTGAAAAGAAAGCAAGAAAAGTAGATTTTATGAGATAAAGATAAAATAATTTGTGAATTATTCACATCTTTACTTTCTTACTGGCCCATTAACAAAACACCCATATGTGCCTAATAATCATTAGATTGAGTCATCTTTGTTATTTTGATGACTTTCTCTGTTTAAAACAAATTAAAACATTTTTCAATACGTCATCGCGAAGGTGTATCTGTGAAGGTAAGAGGACAGATTCCTTGCCATGTCTTCCATGAAAAGCCCTTGCTGCTTTTCCATGTGTTTTGCTAAGTCTGGATTGGGTGGCTTCTTGTCCCTGGTGCTCATCTCGCGGCACCTTGCTGGAGACAGTGGTGGCCTGTGGAGATAGATGGTGGAGATGTTGATAGTGTAGGTGACAGGGCTGGAGTGAGGAGTGCCACTGGGCTTTCCCACCTTGCCTCCGTCCAGCAGAGCCAACGAGCCAGGAAGGCCAGCGGTACTGACAGTGACCCGCTCTCGCCTGGCCAATGCACAGAGGCAGGCAGTGCTGCCGAGTGGCTCAGAACCCGGCTCAGAACCCGGCTCAGAACCCCGCTCTGTACTGCCAGCTCTTCATCCTCAAGCTGTGCGGCCCTCGGTGAGTCCCTTCCCCTCTCTCTGCCTGTTTTCTCACCCACTTCACATAGGGTTTTGTCGGAAGTGAGGTACTGAGCATAAGGCACCTAGCATAGGGCCTAGCCCATGGCAAACCCTCAGTCCATGTCGTTGGTTTTGTTATTTGAACACTTGGCTGTAAGCTCTGTGAGAACAGAAATCCTATTTTATTCATAAGTGTTCAGGGCAAAAATGGTTAATGACATCTTCCTCTCTGCGATCCCCCTGCCCCTCCCCCCCAGGGACTACTGGGCGGTGGGTGCTGGGCACCTGGCCCTGCCCAGAGGCCTCCCCCTCGGAGGGACAGCGGGAGCCAGGCTATTGTTGTGGCTGAGATTCTTTCCGAACAGGAAAGCCCTGAATGAGAGGATAGCTGCTGTAAGCCCTCGGGGGACTCCCACGTGGCCAGCGGAGGGGGGCTCCTCCTGCGGCTGGGGCCTTACAGACGCCAGGCCCTGAGTCCCTCCATCTCTCTGAACGGTCCTCCTCTCACTGAATCCCTGGCCCGTCCTTGAGCCCCCTTCTCTCACCCTGAGCCTGCCTTTTCTCCGAGTTCCCATCACCTCACTGAACCCATCTCCTCACAGAACCCCCTCCCTTCTGTGCACCCCATGTTCTCTCTAAGTCCCCCCCCAAGCCTGCCTGTCTCCCTCCTACTCCATCCCCCTCGCCCCCTCACTCCCCT
>PVJL010003506.1:0-2500 GCA_004026885.1 Lyroderma lyra
AAAGGGGAGGGGGTGGGAGAGGAGGGGGGGAAGCTAAATATAAGGGGATGGAAAGAGGGGTCACATTAGGTGGTGAACTTATTATGCATCAAGTTGACAATGCACTGTGGAATTGTATGCCTGAAACCTATGTAATCCTTGCTAACAGATGTCACCCCAATAAGTCTAACAATAAAAATGAATTAAAAAAAAAAAATAAGAAGTAGGAGAGGATAAAACATATTCAGAAACTCTACATTTCAATGTCTCACTGGTTCACTTGGGAAACCTAAGAGAGAATGAAGAACTCAATAAGTATAGCATATTCCTGTCCTATCCTTGAGAGTAGGACAGCTTTACAACTACTATGGCTGAATTTAAAGCTCATTTCACACTGGAACCTTTTTCCTCCCAAAAACTTAGAGAGGTTGCAACTTAATTACATACAAAAACAAAGCTTAGAAATCATTAGGAATTTAAGCCCTCAGTGTCAGTAGTGAAAAATATCATTTGGTGAACATTTTAAGGGAAATTATTCTCACAATTGAAATCAATATCAAGTAGGCATGTCTTACATCTTATCCAAAGTGAGACCACTTTAATTATATTCTCTGTGAAAACATCTTCATGAAACTCTTCAAGCAGGTTTCTTTCATCTCCCAAAGTTAGAGAACTTAAAACAGAACTTTGAGAAATGTTCTAACATTGCTTTATGCTACAAGTAAATACTAAAGCTAACACTAAACTCTAAATCTGGGACCAAAATCTGTGTTCTTTACAAATACTTGTTTCTACCTATATTTGGTCTGAAACAGAAAAGATATAACATATGGGTATTTCTCACTCTCTCATTCTTCTTTGCTCTTTTATCATACTTTGACTCCACTAGAAGGAAAATTTATTTAAAAATTAACTTTGATGATGGATAGCCATCTAATTTCATTCTTTTGCATGTTGCTTTCCAATTTTCCCAACACCATTTATTGAGGAGGCTTTATTTTCTCCACTTCATGTTTTTGGCTCCTTTGTTGAAAGTTATCTGCCCATATATATGTGGGTTTATTTCTAGATTCTGAATTCTATTCCATTGGTCTATAGTTCTGTTTTACTACCAATATCATGCTATTTTGATTATTGTCACTTTGTAGTATAAAATAAAGCTGATATGGACAAATATTAAAAATATTTTAAAAATTCATACAACTCAACAAAAAATCAAACACTCCAATTAATAAATGGGCAGAGGTATTGATTTTGTACAAAATCAATGTATAGAAATCCATTGTGTTCCTACATACTAACAATACAATTTCAAAAAAAATTAAAAAACAATTAATTTTGCAATTGCAACCAAAAGAATAAATTAGCTGAAAATAAACTTAGCATAGGATGTAAAGGACCTATACATTGAAAACTACAAGACATTATTAAAATTCATTAAAGACACAAAGAAATCAAAAGATATTCTGTGTTTAAAAATTAGAAGAATCAACATAGTTGAAATGAAGACAATATGCAAAGCAATATACAGATCAATGCAATTCCATTCAAAATCTCAATTTCACTTTTTAAGAAATAGAACAAATATCTGCAGATTTGTATGGAATTACAAAAGACACTGACTAGCCAAAGCAATCCTAAAAATAAAAGAACAAAGCCAAAAGTATTGCATTCCCAGACTTTTGTAGTTTATACTACAAAAGGACAATAATCAAAACAGCATGGTATTGACAGAAATCAGACCCACAGACCAATGGAATAAAATTGAGAACCTAGAAATAAACCCACACATATATATGGGCAAATAATTTTTGACAAAGAAGCCAAAAACATACAATGGAGAAAAGCAAACTTCTTTAATAAATGGTGTTAAAAAAAAAACTGGAAAGCCATGTGCAAAAGAATGAAACTAGACTGCTCTCACCATATACCAAAATTAACTCAAAATGGATCACAGACCTAAACATAAGACCTGAAACAATAATGCACAGAGGGAAGCATAGATACTAACCTTATGGACCTTGGGTTCAGAGATTTATGAACTTGACCTCAAAGGCAAGGCAAGTAAAAGCAAAAATAAATTAATGTAACTATATCAAACTAAAAAGCTTCTGCAAAAGAAACCATCAACAAAACAGAGGGAACCAACTGAAAGGGAGAAGATATTTGTAAGCAACACCTCTGATAAGGGGCTAATATCCAAAATATATAAACAACTCACACAACTCAACAACAAAAAACAAATAAGCAAACAATTCAATTTAAAAATGGGCAGAGGACCTGAACAGACAATTCCCCCAAGAGGACATACAAATGGCCAACAGATACACGAAAGAAGCTCAACTTTACTAGCTATAAGGGAAATGTAAACCAAAATCACAGTGAGATACCACCTCACAGCTTTTAGAATGACTATCATAAACAAAGCAAGTGATAGCAAGAGTGAGAAAGGCTGTGGAGAAATAAAAACACTCATACTCTCCTGGTGGAAATGTAAATTGACATAACCACTATGGAAATA
>PVJL010003506.1:5000-48495 GCA_004026885.1 Lyroderma lyra
ATCACTATATTCATGGATTTTGGAATCTACCAAACATTCTTTTTTGTTCATTATATTTTGAAATGGGACCATGCCAGCTAAGCAATGTCTGGAAGCCTAATTGATTGTTAATTAATCAAGAAATTACATCTGGATCAGAAACACTAATCAAAAGCTTGTCACTTAAAGCTTTGCCCAGAATACACACTTTGCTTCCAGGCTTTAATTCTAAAGATTTATGTCTCACTCAGCCCATCTCTTCCATCACATATGAAACATACACATACAAATTCTTTCCTATTATCAAAATAAAAAGCCAATGTGGGTGATGTTAAAAATATACCATCCTGTTATTCTAATTACACAATCAGCTCCCATAGCAAGAAAGCAGAACTATATCCCAGAGAGGCTTTTGAACTATAATGAAATGAAATTAAACGCTATTTATTGCCAGTTACGCAACCTACCAAAATAATTTTTCATTGAAATTTTTGTGGTATTCTTGCTCACATAACATCCACTCTGAATGAATAATTACAATAATAATGAAGTTTGTTCTCTCATTTTGAGCAGGTGGGTCTTTTACAAATAGACTGTATAATTAAGAAATAAGTGATATCTGGTTTAGAATATGTTAAAAATTTGGGGTAAAATCTTGTCATCTAAAATACCACTTTCACCATCATATTTCTCCAGAATGCTTATGCATGTACAATTTAATCCCCAAAATGGAATTGTCTATGGTGATATGTGAATATGCAATGTGCAGCTGTAGAGATTCAGTCTGTATAGTTACCTCAATAGAAAATTTAGGGAGTGGTAAAATATCAGCTCAGAATTTGATATATGATGAGAACAGGTAGATGGTTGACTAACCAATAAAATATTCAAGGACTTTTGAATTTCATTTTTATAATAAATGATATAGAACAAAAGAGGAGAAGATTGCATTTAAGAATGCTATATTATGTTAAGTAAATGTGATTTGACATAGGTAAAAATACTTTTCTAAAAATCCTTTTCTATCAGATATAGGGCAAAGACTTCATTTTATTCATCTATTATGTCCAATCTTCAGAAGACCTAATGCATACAGTACTCAGTAAATGCTTATTGAGTGGATTGAACATAAAACAATTTTGAAGTTATTTGGCTGGGATTCAATACCATATAAATACTATAAGCATGAACATATAGAAAGAGGTCGATTATACTTTAAAAATTATTTATTTTAAAGTGTTTTCATATATTTTGTATGTGTTTTAAAGAGAATGATGGAATATGTCCTTGTAAATGCTAATATTATACTAATAATAATATTTAAAGTGATGCCATCAATGAAGTTCATAATTAATTCTTTAACTACATACTGGTTAATCTAATAATAGAAATAAAAAATATGAAAGTTCAAAATAGAAAGGCCTCTCACCTATTTATTAACAAAATTCTCATTTTCTTATTTATTTATTTACTTATTTAAACTTAATTCTAATTCAGTTTTTGGAAGAACATTTCTTTTCTAGATTAATAATCTCGTTCATCTAAGAAGGCAACTATTTTCTTCATTGAAAAAATACTCAAACAGATGTTTTATAAATCTACATTTTAAATTTCATGTTAAACCTAAAAGGAAATACATTTCTTCTCTACTAAGGTAAAGCGTTCTGCATTCCTAGGTGGGTCATGTTTGGGAATCCTAACCATTTCACATCTACTTCTACTCACTGATGTCCCTCCCTGTTTTCAAACTAATTTTTATTCTCAAGCCTGCCCAATTTCCTCCCTGACCATTGATACATTGGTACTGCTGTTGACACTGAACTTTATGTATATTATCATGTTTCTAAATATGCAAACTTTTTAAATGTAATTGCATCTATCAAAGCAGTAAGGGTGATTTTATCACTTTCAAAATATTCTGAAACTAAGATAAAGACCGGAAAACAAATAAATCTACATTGTCTGCCTCATATAAAATTAAAAACCCATTACTCTTATTTCCCATTTACTCCTGACATAATATTTACTTTATAACCTAGTCAAATATTTCCCAGAAATGTTTACATATTTATTGAATCTAAGGTTTCCCCCTTAATTCTGAAGCCACAAAGATCTGAAATCATTTCTGGCCTTCTTTAAAATACTCATATCACTATGACATAAAACTTAAGGAAAAAAAATAAGCCTCCTGGAAATATTGCAAAAGATTAGCTAGTGCTATCATATTTAAAAGCTTGGGGTTTATTTCAACTCACAATAAAATGGCATGTGTGATCTTGGCCTGAAATTTAGCTAGTATATTTATTCATGCTCCAGAAAGGAAAGTTTGCAAACAAATAAGATCACAGAGTATATGCCTTCAAGACACTGAACAGGTTGTACCAGGAAAAAAATTGAGCAAAGCAAAACAAAAACATGTAGAATTATTATAAGCATTTGCCAATATGAAATAAAATTTGCTATGCCAAACAACAAACTTACTCCTTTTATGTATTTCAGCTTTTGAACCACATTGATTTTTGAAAAGGTTGCCTTTTACCTAAAGATATAAATTCAAATTCACCTTCAACAGCCCTTCCTAAGAAATAATTGACTAGCCTCTGGAATCTGAAATTTGCATGATGTGATATAAATTATTTGAAAAATAAGGTCATGCTGATATTTTAAGAGATATAAAAAGAGTTTATTCTGTTTATTCCAATTGTCTCAATATAGGCTTAAAATTATAAGATAATTTTACTGAGTATTATCTATTTAACTCTTTCTGTCAATTTGAGGAAGCCAGAAGCTCACAGAGAAGATTTGCCATTTTCCCATCCTATAAATTTTAATGGCAGAATAAGGTAAAGAAATAGGATGCATTGCTCATGTTCATATTTATATCATTACATTGATCAAGTTTTTTATTTATATTATATAATTTGTAAATTAAGTTCAACAAAACGTAGTGAATTTCTACCCTGTGTCAAGTCTTTCGGAGAGTAAAGAAGGAGCTAAATGTGCTGTGACCTTAAGTAGCTCAGGGCTTATAGGTGAAGATAATTATATAAACATATGATGGTAAGAGAATATGAGACCATCATAACAGAATATGTACATGATGGCACAGGGCAAAAGTGAATAACTGCATCTAGGTGAGATATAAGAAGAGTTTTACAGTAGAGGAAATATCTGAGCAGGGCTTTGAAGGAAGACCAGCATGTGACAAGTGATGAAAGCCAAAGGAAGGGCATTCCAGGAAAGGTTCACAGTACATACAAAGGAATATCAGCAAGAAGCTGAATGATATCTTTAATGGTTACAACTACAGCTATAATGGCTTTTTATTAAGGGCCATTAATATTAAGTGAACCCGGGAGTCCCAATAAATAATTGAACAAGAGTGATGTGATTGATTTGGGCTTGAGAATGATATTTTTCATATATTGGGGAGAATAACTGAGAAAAAAAACAAGAAAAATATAAATGATTTTTTTCATAAAATTTAATTGAAAAATGAGGCTGGACCAAATTGGATAGAATATTTAAGGTTAGAACACAAGACTGATAAGTAAAGGAGAAGGAGAAAAATAAGATCAATGCAGGATACCATATGGCTAAAAGAAATATTAATGGATCTACTTATTTTTCATCTGTTGCCAATGTCATAACCAATCATACATATTAATATATCAGTATACTCTCTCTGATCTAACAATTTGATTCAGGATGGGTAAAATGACCTCTAGATTCAACCCCCACTCTCCACCACCAATGTCATGAATCCAGAAGTTGGTACAACTTCTTCTGGTCCTTGAAAATACGCTAAAACAATTAAATAGAAAAACTGAAATTGCTTACATATTAATAACTTCTCAGACGGAGCTAAATTATTTTTATCTGGTTTCCTATTGATCAGTGACTTTTTAGAGAGGGCGATCTTGCAATATATCATCCAACTAGGAGTTGTAACTTTTTTCTACTTCTATGCTATTTCCTGATATGATTATAGTGACTCATCTCTTCAGAACACTATGTTTGACTTCTTTCTGTACCTCATTCACCCTAATAACAAACTCTTCTATAACACAGTCATGACTAATGCTTACAACTGATAACCTAAGCATAAACCCAAAATTTTTAGTTATTTTGTTCCCAGATATGTCTTTTTGTATATCAGATTTCTACATCAAAATTGAGCCCTGTCTTTTTTAACAGAATGGCTGCTCCTGTCCAGAATATTACTAATGTAGGACCACGCAAAAGGAGCAGCACTCCTTACTCCAACTTCCATCACTCAAAATAATTACTACATTGGATGGAGAATCTAGTTAAAATTAAATTTTAAGAAGTAGAAAACTCACTGTTACTGAGGTGCTTTGTCTTATTATATTAAGTTTAATAATTGACAGGTAAAAAGTGACCATAAGTAAGACAATAGTGATCTCTGTGATAAAGCTGGTGGTAATGATGACAGTAACAACCAAACGACTACCTCTTTAATAAAAAATATGTGATAGCACCACAACTCCAGGAGCTGAGGACCATTATATTGATTTTGCAAATGAACAACTTGAACTTCAGGGAAATTTAGTGACTTGCTCAAGAGCAGCTCACTAGAAACACAGTGGGATTCCAGTCTGTGTGTATGTTTATTTCTTTTCCTATTACCCTGCATTGCACCTCAGATTATTCTTTGTCTGTTAATATTAGTTTTGTACCCCACCCTGAAATTTCTATTATTCATCCATTGTCATTTGTTTGTTCAACAAGCACTTAACAAGCATGACAGCTCTTTGTCAAACCCATATTAAATCTTGGAAATATAAAGGCAACTTTTGTAATCTAATAGATAAATCCATGTAAATAAATTATGGAAATATAATACTTATAACAATAACTATGATAATAATAATTATGCCTATTTTTATTTGAGCACTTAAATTGTGCCAGACACTGCTTTAGGTTCTTTATATGTGTGAACTCATTTAATCCACAAACCAACCCTAGGAAATCGGCATTCTTATCTATGTTTGACAGGAAGGGACTGAAGCACTGAGAACATAAGAAAATCACTGTAAAAAGTCAGTCAAAAAAACCATGATTTTAATCTTTTCAACAGCATTTATTACATGCCCACTGTGTATGTGGTAAACCTCACTTGATAATTAGGAAAGGCCTCACAAAGAATAAAATATATGAGTTGATTTTTTAAGGATCAACTTTCTCTCAATAGATAGATGAAGTAGAAAAGGACACACAAAACCACAGAGATAGAATCACAAATGAACCAACAAAAGGGTACATTTAACTATCACAGTCAATCATGTCACCATATTATATTGGTTTCCAACCTTAACTGGTTTTTAAAGCTGCCCCGCAACCCTACTTGCCTTGCTAGAGCTTTATCTCCAATGACATTTTGTGGTGGCTTTTCTACCGTCTTGAAACCTCCAAATACCCTACTTTCAGGCCATTGTTAGTACACCATTTTGCTTCCTATTTCACAGAAGGTAATCAAGTTACTGTTTGTAATCACCTCAAATTCCTAAATATATTTGGGTTAAGATTATTGAGAACATACTCACTTCCAGGTATTCTTTACCACCTGTATTATTTATGCCATCTATTGGTATTTTTAAATAAATCATTTATCATAATGAATAATTGCATAATTATGTGCCACCTAAATGTTTCAAACATCCCACGCCACATAAACATGATGAGTCCAGGAATCATGACTTTAGTAAATGTGTAAAACAAGAACTTTAATAGATCAACTACAACAAATAAATTCCAGAGGCAAATGTTGAAGGATCAATAAATTGACCAATCTGGTACAGCTTCCACATCTGCAGACAAGCCAAGAAAAAACTGGCCAAGAGCTGAATTTCACCCACTATACAAAGCAGAACACTAAGGGTATAAGCTCTTGCACCAAATGAGCTAAGTAAGAACAATGGGCTGGAGAGTCATCTGACTCTCCCAGAGTTGAGACCAACATTTGTGTGTGCCCTGAATTTATCTCTAGAATAATAATTTCAGGGCCTTGTCACACACACACAAAAAGTGTCATATTATCTGAGAACAGTTTCTTTTATGATACTCGGTTTCTCCATGGAAGTCCACACATACCAGGATGGATCTACCTCGTAGAGGTTCTCCCTTCTTACATTTAACAAAAAAATAAGAAAAAACAAGAGCAGTACATGTAATATTCCCTATTTTGGCTATTTCACTATCATAAATGGGTGTGTGACTTGATGTCAAAATTATAAAATTTAATTATCTCAGGCAGGGCAGGAAGAAGAACTGAGAATCTAAGGTGGTTTTTATCAATTCCATGCTCTAAACTGACAACCGCAATTATATCTATTTCTCTATTACAAGGGAAAGAATTTCTCCCCTAGTTTAAGGTCAATAATTCCACCTTTGCATAGAACCTTTTTATTACCTATATCTTTGAATACCTTCTTCTGACTTCTGTTCCCCAGTATTGAAACATGTTAAACTATCTTTATCTTACAAGCAAACAATAATTTGTTTTTTATGCAAGCCAATGGACACTTTACTCAATGATTTATTTAATCTAGCACTCTTTGAAACTCTCTGTCTCATGGATTTTCTTGATTTTTTTGTCACCTCTTGCTTTTCTAGTTACATTTTCTTTATTTGATTTGTAAACTCTTTATTCCTAATTGGTACCTCAAATATTGATATTTCAGATGTCTTGATTATATATCTAGAAAATCTTGAAGACTGCACATACGTATACAAAAATATTGGAACAAATAAGTGAATATAGTAAAGTTGCAGGATATATAATTAATATACAAAGATCAGTTGTGTTTGTACATACTAACAATTAATTACCTGAAAATGAAATTAAGAAGACAATCCATTTACAACCATATAGAAAAGAATGAAATACTTAGGAATAAAATTAACCAAGGAGGTGAAAACTGGTATACTGAAAACTACAAATCATTAATGAAAGACATTAAAGATGGGACAAATAAATAGGACACTCCATCTTTGTGGATGTGAAAATAATATTGTTAAAATGCCCATATTATCTAAAGTGATAAGCAGATTCAATGCAATCTCTATCAAAATTCCAATGGCATTTCTTATGGAAATAGATAAAAATCCTAAAACAGAACCACAAAAGAACAAAGTTCTTTATATGCAATTCAGAATATATTACAAAGCAATAGTAATTAAAACAGTATGGGACTGACATAAAAACAGACATAGTCATATAGTTAAATGAAACATGACAGAGAGCCCAGAAATAAACACATAGATATACAGTCAACTGATTTTCAACAAATGTGGCAAGAATACACAATTGGCAAAGGATAATCTCTTCAAATAATGGTGTTGGGAAAACTAGATATCCTTAAGCAAAACACTGAATTTGACCCTTATCTTAAAACATACACAAAAATAAACTTAAAATGGATTGAGAATTTAAGAAAGAAATATAAGTGAAAGACTTCATGACATTAGATTTGGCAATGATTTCTTGAATATGACACGAAAAGCACATGCAACAAAGCAAAATTAGACAAGTGAGACTACATCAAACTAAAAATCTTCTTCACATCAAAGTGAACAATCAAAAGAGTAAAAATGCAACCTAAAGAATGGAAGAAAATATTTGTAAACCATCTATCTGATCAATAATTAATATACAAGAAACTGCTACAAATAAAAGCAAAAAAACTAGTAACCTGATTTAAAAGTGGGCAAAATACTTGAATAAACATTTCTACAAAGGATATATACAAATGGCCAACAGATACATGAAACCATATCCAATATTACTAATAATTAGGAAAACACAAATCAAAATCACAATGAGATATCACCTCACACATGTGAGGATAGTTATTATATTAATATATTTATAAAAATACACAGAAAATAATAATTATTGACCAAAATGTGGAGAAACTAGATTCCTTGTGCACTGTTGGTAGGACTATAAAATGATGCAGGCTCTATGGAAAACAGTATGGCATTTCCTCAAAAAATGAAACATAGAATTACCATATGATCCAAAAGCATTAAATCAGGATTTTGAAGAGATATCTGTACTCCCATGCTTATTGCAGCATTATTTACAATAGCCATGATATGAAAACAACATATATGTCCATCAGCAGATGAATGAATATAGGAAAGGTAATATATAATTATTTACATAATTGCTTTTGAAGGGTGAAAATTAATGTATCTTTGTTTTGATAAACTCTGAGGAAACGGAGTTTCAAATCAATGTGATTTTCATCTCATAACAGTAGTTTGATACTGATCCAAGAAAGAATACATGTACTCTTTTTTAACAATTTGTGCTGGTAGACACATTTATAACCTCAATGCAGTTTGATTTCATATATAATGCACTAAATAAAATTACATTTAATTTTTGGAATGGTCTCCCATATATGGCATCTTGAAAATTCAAAGCATAGTATAAGCACTTGCAGCATAATTTACTTAATATTGAAATTGTCTTACTTTGTAGTCTGTCAATTTCCAAGGTAGATAATATAGTTGATCCTTGAGCAATGAAAAGGTTAGGAGTAAATAACTTGTGTGCAATTAAAAATCCACATATAACTTTTGACTTCCCCAAAACAAAGTTGTCCCTTGATAAAGGCAGAGGATGATTTCTAGATCTCCCTGTGGATACTAAAATTCACACATGCTTAAGTCCCCTATAAAATAGTATAGATCAATGTATACAGTTGGCCCTCCAAATCTGTGGACTTTCAACAGCAAATCAAATTGATACAGGTTTTTTATTGAAAAGAAATCCACGTTTAAGTGGACCGACAATAGTTCAAACCCATATTGTTCAAGGGTCAACTACACTTTCATAGCAAATGATAAGCTGGGGGCTCAAATTGTAATATGCTTAATTTAGGTTTAGATTTTAGTTAAATTAGTTAAATTGCAAATAACAAGGCCTATGTCATTTAACAAGCACAATATTCATCCACTTAAATTCTGTTTAAAAACAAAAAGTCCCCCTCTATTGCCATGCTTGAATTGATTCTGCAGGTTTAAAACATCTCTGCAGTTTATCAATATTGAGAGTCAAGAAGACATATGCAACTAATCATCAGATTACTACTTAAAATTGTATAGTAAGCACTGAGAAGAACATTGAAGAGTTGAGAAGTTGTGTAAGTGGAAAAATCACATATTATTACAGTGCGTCATGTGATGACAACAAGTATAACTAGCCACTTGAAAGTTTCCATTTCTTTTCATTCCTACAGACCTGAAATGGGGACCATATGTTTGTGTTAGAATATACTTAATTGTTATGGATAATCTAGGTATATACTTCAGGCCTGTTAGCTTTAATTACCAAAGCAATGTATCTCTGAGTTCCTGCTATGGGTTTGATAGGAAGATTAGTTTGAAAAAGATAAGAGGGTAGAATTATAGAATAAGGTGAGACTTTTTCCTTTTTTACCTGCTGGGCTTTTGTGTGTGTGTTTTGTTTTGTTTTGTTTTTTGAGGGGTGAGCTGTGGGGGAGTTGTTTGTTTCATTTTTTCAATTTTGGGGTAACTATAATTTTGACAGAAAAGTAGCCCCAGAGGGTATTCCCATAAATACAACCATGTGAGACTCCTCAATAGCATATCTAAGTGGAATGAAGGCATGTGGATAACTGTATAGATAATGCAGGTACATGGAAAGTGGTATCAGTCAGGAATTCCAGACCATCTGAAGGACTGAACACTAGTTACAAATTCAGAAAAAACAGTGAAAATCTTCTCTGAGGGGACTGTGGAAACTGTAAAGAATGTAATACCTTTCTCAGCGAGTCCCAGAAAAGGGATACAGAGCCTCCTAATGGCTATGGCACTGGTTATAAATAAATAGCTAAACATGTGCTAAGGTAGTGATTGTTTGAACTTTGGGTTGGACAGAGCCCTAGTGGCTGTCAAATTTTTACCCCAAAGTGCCAAACAAATGTTATCTACATGTGTCTCAATGTTTAAAAAAAAAAATTAAAAAAAAAAAAGGTAAGCCCTAAGTTTGTGGATTACATTGTTAATTAAATAAGGAGAGGCTAAATAAATTGTGAAGAGCTAAACAATGAAGCATACTTCTCCCCATCCTCGATATTAGCCTGGAAAATAAACAGCTATCTAATTTTGTAAAGGGAAACTATGGGATAGACTCATCAGGAGAAGAATTCAAGCCTGCTTCCTTTCAACCACAAAGAAATGGTTATTCATAGTCTAATTTCATGGGATCTAAGTTATATCTCATCTACTCAATGGGATATTATTAGACATGAGAGCTCTGCAAAAATCGCAGCTGCTTGGCATAAAAGTTCTCATTATTTTAATGTAAAATATGAAGCTTCTAAAGACGTAGTCATGGGGTGTAAGAAGACAGATGGTGAGGGTCAAAGTGCAGCTCCAGACATCGTCCACTTAGCAGGGTACTACCCACAATTTGGCCAAGTTAGGAAATCTATATCAACTTGGTATCATTACATGTATTCTCAGTTTAAAATTTCCTATTCCACAAGGAAAGAAGTGACATGACAAATGAAGCAAGAGTCAAGAGAAGGCTAAGTACATGAGCTGAGTTCTGAAAGGATGGAGCAGCTAAAATGGAAATCAAGAATGGTAAGACAAGGCATTTAATGAAAAAGCATTGTATAGCCCATTACCTCTCCATGGATTTTCTATATGTCTCTCATGCCAATCTATGTAAATATTGAATGTTGTTGGTGTGAACAAATTTTTTTTTTATCTAGTGATTTGTAGAGACTTTGAGACTTGCACCAAGACTGCGTGCCTACTAGGAAATTATTAAATTTTGGTAAAATGTTCAAATACATTGAAATGATTAGTAGAAAGGAATTACTCAATTTACAAACCAAGAGGTTACCTTTTATAAGTATTAGTTTAGCTGAATTTTAGGTATGATCTTATTTTATATCTGTATCATCAATAAAGCAGAATACTTAAGGGATTTTCCTGAATTAGAAGAATGATAATTTGTTTGTGTTAAGATATACTGATAATTGTGTTCAGCAAGGGAGGACATTTATCATCTTTATACAATCTTCCACTTGGGATTTAAACACAGGTATTTAGTGTTCTCAGTTGGATATTTGAACAAACTAAAGCAATTAAGCTCACTAGTGACAAAGACAGAACCACAGGGGAAGTTACACTGTACTGCTCATTGTTACAAGTTACATTTGTTGAAATAGCTAAGATGGCCATCACCTACTTATCCAAATATTAAAGATAGGGTGGCAGACCTGGAAGAAGAGTACTAGTAAATGAATGAACAAATACAGTAGACTCTACATTAACCAGACATCAAGCAACTGGCACTCTCAACGAGCCAGCTGCCAGTTGCTTGTTATTTTGCCCATTGCTTGAGTTCCAGAGAATGGAGTCTACTTACATTAATCCAGCATCTACTAATCCCCATGAGTGCCTGTTAACTGAGAGTCTGCTGTATTCCTAACAAATTTTATAGTGCTCCTTTTTGTGATATACATGTGGTATTTGTGGATTTGGGAGGCAAGTTGTGGATAGTGGTATTTTCTCTCATGTTATTAATGACAAAATCCTGTGGAAGTCAATTTTTTGTATGTGTATGTTTGCTTACCTGTGAGATTTGTTTTACTGATTAAGGTAGGTTATTTTTTAAAATAGTAGATTTCCCTTCTAGTTTCTTTCTCTACCTAACCACAGTTTTCTTCTATTTAATTTTGCCTTGCTTTATTTACACACAAGTAGCATCCCATGTTCTCTGTCACTGATAAGCAAAAGGTCAATTTAACAACAGTCAAGTATTTCTGTGATATCTCGCCCTTCTCTAAGAATTAAGAAAGCAATCCAGAAGCCTCTTTCCAAAGGAGTCACTCCTGAACAAGACATCTTCTCTTTAGAAAGTTATAGAAAACACTGTTTCACAGACCTGAATGTCCTTCAATAATCATCCAGGGGAAATGTAAGCAGCCACATTTTTTAAAGATTTTTCACAAAAACTTGGAATTTTAAGAAAAAAATAAGTAATTCAAAACAAAACAGCCATCTCCCAAAAAATGTAGCATATGCCATGACAATTAAGACTCCCAGATATTCCAATTTAAGTGCAAAACATAGTCATGTTCTATGTAAATGATGTTTTCATAGTGCATAGATGCAAGCTGTCCACCATCATGTGAAAATCACAGATCATGATGGTAGATTTAATGCTTCATTTTTAAGTAAACTCTTCACCAGCTAAAGATTTTTTTATAGTGAGTACTAGTTTTCCTATTCCCACAGGCTCCTTCTCTCTTAATTACTCTTAGGAGCATGGCTAATTTAAAATTGTATTTCTCTTATACAATCTAATTATGATCAGCGAAAAAACACTGAAATAACTATATTTTACCCTATCAAAAACTTTTACCCAATAAAAAATTATCTCTGTACAATACAACATCCTAGACTTTTTCTGTGAAAAAGCATAGCAATCAAATTCAACATTTTATAAAAGAAATATGTTCCAAAGTGGAATTTAAAAAGCTGTAAATTTTACATGACCTTTCAGTAGCCTTACAATCTGGTTTGAGACACATAATAATTTTAACTCCCTAATGGTGGATAAGAAATGCAGTCCTTAAAAGAGAAATCTTTATAAGATGTAGCACTTTATAAGTAAAGATCTGTTCTGTTTTGAGCAGAAAAACAAAGCAAATAACACCAAGAAAAATGTTGCTTTTCTGTAGTGAAGTGATAAAAAACTTTTAAATGCTTTTGTGGAGACTGTTTTTCAGTAAGCAAATGTTGCTTAGTTAATGTAGAAACTCCTCAAGTTTCCAATTCTTTTTTCACTCTAGAACCCTTCTCCACCCTGGGAATTTTCACGCTACTTTAATATTTAAAGGAGAGACAGAGAGAAAGAGAGTGACTGTCTATACCAAGAAATCTTTAGTAACTATCAGCTTTAGCTTAACAATTAAATATAGGTTTATATTTTTTCTACATTATATCATTCTGGATGACTAAGCAGTTGATGAACATTGTCACAAAGAACCAGAGAATGTAAATTCAGGCAACACAATTTCCAGTTCTATCTTTTTCCCTTAAAGGCTATGAAACCTTGAACACTACCACTTGACCAGTCATGAGATTAAATTAGAAAATAAATATCAATTTATTTTTAAAATTATAAAGCTCTGCAATGTATTATTGATATGTTTTTAAGATTCATCAGTTATTCCAAGGAGCCAAGAAAAAGTAAGAGATCAGTATTTTTGTTAATTTGGTTTATAATCTAGTTGGGAAGTAAAATTTGACAATTAAGTTCATGAATTCATCCTAGAAAAAGTGCTACGTACCTCATTGCTGAATATCACTACAGTCACCTTCAAAGTACTCCCCTTGGGAAGCTTAATCCACCCTTCAAAGCAATTTTGGATGTCTTTTTCTGTAATGGCCATCAGAACTGTCATCATATGAACCTTGATACCCTGAATGTCATCACAATGTCTTTCTTTCAACATTTTCTTTATCTTTGGGTAAAGAGAAAAGTCATTGGGGCCAGATCAGGTGACTAGGGAGGGTTTCCAATACAGATATTTGTGTACTGGCTAAAAACTCCCTCACAGACAGTGCTGTGTGAGCTGGTACATTACCATGACGGAAGAGCCATGAGTTGGTGAAAAGTTCAGGTTATTTTCATCTAACTTTTTCACAAAGCCTTTTCACCACTTTCAAATAGTAAACTTGCTTGACTGTTTGTTCAGTTATTACAAATTTATAATGACAATTCCTCTGATATCAAAAAAGTTTAGCAATATTGTTTTGGTTGTGGAGAATTGGCTGATTTCCATCTTGCACTTTTACACTTTGTTTCAGGATCATAGTGGTACACCCACGTTTTATCACCAATGATAACATAGTCCAAAACATCCTTGCCTCTCTAAAAGATTTTGGCATACTTCAACTCTCCTTTCCTTTTGTTCATTGGTGAGCTCCCTTTGGACCATTTTTGCACACACCTTTCTCATGCCAAGATTTTCAGTTAAGATCTTTCTGTTTCTCTGTTAGTGTTTACTTGGCCTGCTATGCTTCTCACAGTCAGCCAATGACATTGACTCACAATTTGACAAATTTTTGCAATGTTTTAGTCAGTTCTGATCAATACTGCCCACACTGACCTCTGTTCATCAGTGATGTTTCTCTCCCCTCAGAAAAATATTTATCAATTTTTACACTGCTGTTTTCTTCATAGCATTATGTACATAAACTTGGATTAACATGTCCCTAATTTCATATTTATTTTTGCCAAGTTTAACAAGAAATTTAATGTTTGTTCATTGCTCTAATTCAAGTTCTGACATTTTCATGATGGCACACAAAAATATGCAACAACAATAATGAATGCCACTCTGCAAGACACCTGACACACAGATACCAGGGTTATGAAACTCTACCTAGTTGCTTATACAGTGCTGCCAAATAAGTGCACAGCGGCAAGTTTGTGAACTTAATTTTCAGAGCTTGTATGTATACACAAAAAGTAAAAGCAATATATATAATTCTAATCTAAAGTTTTGGTGATGGATTTGGAGCTGAGGACAAATTTGGGAAATGATTCAATTACATTGAAATAGAGAATTAAAGTCTTTTTTCCCCATGAGCTTTGGAAAGATGTGTTAACATTGATTGAAATTGAGTTGGCCCAAAAGAAACTCCGTTTGTGAAGTGATACAGAATTTTCAGTCTGAGATGTAGTAAGTTTTCCATTAGAAAATATTTATCTTGTGAGCTGTTGGTAGTATGTGACTAGAATTTGAGAGGTTCAGCCTGGAGATATACTATTTTGGGTACAAGAGTTGAAACAATGCAGTTATGTGTAGGGCTCGTATTTTGAGAATAATCAGGAATCAAGAGTATAGACTTAATGACAAATGGTGTAGTAATGGATATAAAGAGAGGTAAGAAAAAGGTAGAGAAACAGGAAAGTGCTGTATCACAGATTTAAGAGAGTGAAAATCAAAATTTCAGTACTACAGGAGTTGTGAAAGAATTCTGAAACAGAGGATAGCATTTAAGGAAGAAATTTTAGTAACAGAGCAAGCGAAGGTTAACCTCAAACTCCAGAATCATTTAATACTAAAATAAGCAAGTACCTTGTGGAAGCAGTAAGGATGGGGATTCATAACCCAGGAGTTCAGAAGACACATGAAGGAAAAAAAATCTTCATGGTGAGAAAAGCAGCTAAGCTACGTAAAATTATGCACGTAATATAAAAGAAACATGATCCAAGGAAATAGTCACTGGAAAAGGAAAGTTAAAAATACTTAAGAATGAAAAGCTAAACCTTGAATATACTCAAGGAGATGGGACTAGGAAGCATCAGGGTATATGTGAAACAGAAAGAAAAGTTTTTCCTCCTAGGCTGGATGGAATTTTGCAAGGAGTGTTCTATGTGAAAGGTGGGAATACGTGAAGTTAATCATGCCAGGTGATCGCAGTATTTCTGCTTCAGTAGAAGATAAGGTTATCTGATACAGGTGAGAATGTAGTGAGCAAGAGAGATTGGAAGCTAATGAGAGAGACAAGACTGCCCACCACCTGTACAGGCCGTGCTGCAATCAGTGAGCAATTAGGGACAATTTATTTTTTTAATGAGCATCCGGAAAGACCTGGTGAAAAATGCATATCAATAAACTGTTTTTCAGGTCAGCATAGTTCTTTGTTTTTTTCAGAAATGATCTGAGCCTCAGCATCATGGGCAGATGTAATATTTTATAAGACGTGGCTACTAAATTCCCAGTAAATGGTCAGTATACCGTAAGACGTTTGTGCCTTTTGAACTCCCACAGATTAATTTTATACTGATGTAGAATACGGCTTTCAATAATCTGTTTTTTGCCAAAATAAAGAATTATATATAGAAAAATACTGTAGTTTATTCTTTGCTTTTGTTTTTGTTTTTAGTTTAATTTTGTTGTGGTTCTGGGTTTTTTTTGTTGTTTATTTTTACTTTAGAGAATGATTCTATTTTTTAGACTTTTTATTTTTCAATTACATTTGACATACAACCTTGTATTGGTTTCAGGTGTATAGCACAGTGATGAGTCATTTATATAACTTACTAAATCCTCATTCCAATACATCTGGTCCCCATCTGACACCAATATAGTTATTACCATGTATACCCTATGCTGCATTTTATATCCCTGTGACTATTCTGTGACTATAAATTTGTACTTCTTGATTTCTTCCCCTTTTTTACCCATCCTTCCAGCTCTCCTCCCCTCACTCCAACAAATCTAATACCCATTGGACACCACACAAAGTTATTGCAAACTTATCGACCATTTTCCCATGAGACTGAGTTTTTAATGTATATTATACATTTAGGTGCGGTCAGGAAAGATTGCCCAAAACTTGAAATTACTAAAGAGATTGCTTTTATTAATGCAATTTTGTTAATAATAAGGATGTTATCTTAGTGGGTTAGAAGAATTTCTCTAGTAAAATACATTTCTGGGGATTCTTTCATTCAATAGGGATGAATATCTTTAGTTCATTTTCTACTAACTAGACTATTGTAAAAGTTAAAGTTAGCTTGTTCAAGCTGATTGTCATGCAGATGATTATTTTCCATGGCAATGCAAATGAATTTCATCTGATACAATTGAGGTACAATTGATTTTCCTTCTCTAGAAAATGTGACACTTTATTGCCTAGTTTTACATTCATTAGCAAATTTATTTCAACTTTTGGCTGCCTATATTTAAATTTCTCTCTTGAGCTGGTCTTAATATCTGAATCTCTCATTAATTGTTTTTGCTTCTATACTGCCACTTTTTCTAAGTATTTTTAAAAATTGCAGGGATATATATAATATACATATTAATATATTAATTATATATATTAATTATATCATGAATAGTTATAGATAACATGTTCAAAGGCTGCGTTCCTCTGAAGAGTTTTCTGTACCTGGAAAACCCAACTCTATAGCCACCCCAGATAAATACAGAGGACACAGAAAAAAATGTATACACATTTTCAGAAAGGAAAAATCTGCTAACGCTCAGTATATGTTGACAACAAAAGGTGAATACAAATCATGTTTGACTGCAATTACAAGAGGTGTTTAAAGTGGTCGCCATCAGTATTTATGTAATGCATAGATAACGTCTTCTGAAACGTGTATACATTTTTTGACATCCCTGGTATGAAGTGTCTTAAGAATGAAATATAGGCTTCTACCATTCATAAGTCATCTCAAAATATAGGGCATTAACTAGATGAGGATTATTGATTCCATCAATGAAAAAGAGAAAAAACAAAGAGATTGATAGCTTTTCGGACTATAATCTGAGAGATTAGGAAAAGATTGTGCAGTGACAAAAATCACTGTTTTATCTAGAACCAGGTGCTCTTGCCCTGAGCCCTCATTAACACCAAAGGATTGTTGCCAAATTCCAGCACAGTTTGTTCTACTATAGCATGATATATGTGTTCTTATAAAATAGTCTGTTTTCAAAAATCTGGTTACCAAAACAGTTACTTGAGTAAAAACAATTAACTTGAAATTGTTCGTAATTGTTCCCCTTCCTCATCCTGCCAAGGAGAACATCTAGTCCAATTTTCTCCTTCCTTCACTAAAGAAGAATAATTATGCCTTGTGGAAAACTGCCAGGTACATTAACATCATAAAGAATCTGGACGAGAAAGGAAAAAAAGATGACTCAGCTGGTAGAAGAGTGACTCTGCGGGGTTTCAGGCCTGCAAATGCAGTGGAAATTGTAGAAGAAAGGAGAGTTTTATTAGTTTGGAAACACCCCACACTTCTGGAAACATCCAAGTGAAGACTTTGAACTATTTGATAACTTTTGATAATTGGGCTATGTATCTTCGATCATAACACTGCCTTCGGATTGAACCACCACTGGCTCTAGGATTGTTAAGAGTAGTTTTCATATAAAGAATGAAGTATTTACATCTGCAATAACTAAGTAATTATTCCTCAACAGAAAGTCTCACTAATGAAGTGTTTTATTTATTATCTTGAGTATTCTGTTACTGTTACTTGAAAATAATAAATTGGCTCATCAAAACTAACTGCAATAATTTGCAGCTTAATCTACACACTCAGAAGTATTTCAACTGTATTATCACCTTTGACTTTGACTTAGTAAATTTTATTTACAACAGAGTTTATAACTATCGAAAGAACAAAAACAAAATCTGCAACATACACTACAATGCCTCTTAGTGCTTTGCACTAACAAGTAGGAGTTGTCATAAAGCCAATAATGCTCACTAAATAAATAAATCCTTTTATGTTCACATCAAGCTCTATAATCTCTGACACTAGGAAAATACCTAGTTTTGGAAAACTTTTTGTGACAGAAAAAAGTGCTGCTTGGAATGGAATCAAGCCAAAAGGGTTAGCAAGGAGAGATGAAGTCAAGAATAGTGTTAAAAAGGGGCTGAAGGGCATTCAGAATGTTATTTTAATAATCCAGATATGAGTGTTTATGTGAATGAGCTAGGAAGTTTTTAGAAATCTCATAATAAAAATATCATACCTAGTAACTACCGACTATAGCAAGAGAAGAACTAGAGAAACTTTTAAGAAATGAAAATATTATAGCTTGGAAAATGAAGAAGATGGTGGCTCCATTGACAGAGATTTTTTGTTTAAATTAGAAGATCCTTACCCTAAGGGTCCTTTTTAGTAACATACGTAAGTGTCTAAAGGAGGAAACACTGTACAATTATGCAATACTTATTTTTAATAGAAATGATTTAGGTTCCACATTCTAAAAGAGCAAATAATAGAACCACTAAAAATGTTCACATAAGAAGCAAAAATTAATCAAACAGTAAAAAGTAGTCATGGTTACCTGCATGCCATCACCACACTATGATCAAACAATTAATTCCTCTGAATAACAAAATTAGAGCCCAACATAATACAGAATAATCATGCAACAAAGATACAAAAAACAAAACAAAACCAGAAACTACTTAAAACAACAAAACCCACAGCTTCATGATATAAACTTGCATTCTATGTGTAATTCAACTGTTCTATATGCAGTGCCTTAATTTTTAAATCACATGTTATGCAAATAATAATGAAATTATTCATGGGAACCCGAAGTTTAAAAAGTAGTTTTCTGAAAATATAACCAAATTCAGAAAAGACAAAAAAAATTGACCCTTTCCTAAATAGGTCAGTTTTATAAATATCGACTGTTTTAATTAATGATGCTGTGAAGTTTTATTCATAGATGATTTCATTTTTATTAATTAGCTTTTCCTAATATATTTAAATTCTCTAAACAGATATTTCCCATGCCAAGTTCACCAATCCTTACCTATCATGAAAATAAATTTCAACTTGTTTTAAAGTCATTATTTTTCAAATTTTTATTAAATTTATTGGGGTGACATTGGTTAGTAAAATTATACAGTTTTAAAGTATACAATTCTGTAACACATCATCTATATACTGTATTGTGTCTTTACTCTCCAAAGTCAGTTCTTCTTACATCACCATGTTTTTGACCCACTTTACCCATTTCTACCACCTCTCCTTCCCTCTTACCCTCTGGTCATCACTGAACTGTTGTCTGTGTTGTTTGTTTGTTTGTTAGTCTTATTCATTTGTTACTTTCATTTTTATATCACACATGTGAATGAAGTAATGAGGTTCTTGACTTTTTCTAACTTACTTTGTTAGCATGATAATCTCCAGATCCATCCATGTTGTTGTAAATGGTAGTATTTTATCTTTTCTTGTTGCTGAGTAATATTCCACTGCATATATATATATATATCACATCTCCTTTATCCAGTCTATCATAGGACACTTGGGTTGTTTTCATATCTTGGCCACTGTGAATAATTCTGCAATGAACACAGGAGTACATCTATCTTTACAGATCAGTGTTTCAGATTTTTGGGGTAGATACTCAGAAAAGGGATTGCTGGGTCATGTGGTAATTCTATTCTTAATTATTTTTGTTTGTTTACAAAGAATATTTTTTTGAGGAACCTCCATACTGTTTTGCATAGTTGTACCAATTTATATTCCTACCAGCAGGATAGGAGGGTTCCTTTTTTTCCACAAGCTCTTCAACACTTGTTATTCCTCGTTTTGTTGATAACAGCCATTCTCACAGGTGTGAGGTGGTATCTCATTGTGGTTTTGATTTGCATTTCCCTGATAGCTAGTGAAGTTGAACATTTTTTCATATCCTGTTGGCCATTTGTGTGTCTCTGTGAGAGAAATGTCCTTAGTTTTTAAGATTATTTTATATTGCATTTTCATATTATATTGTAAAATTCCTCTCATCTTGTTAGTTACTTGTTAAACCTATCATGCAAAATTATGTACAAAATTCCCTACTCAGAATGGCCACAAAAAATTACTTCTCTTGAGACTATAATATTCACAGGTAGTTGAAGTGAATTCCACCATGTATTTAAGAGTAATTGATACAGTTCAATTGGCATCATTAACAGATGAATTTTCACCCATGTGATTGATATTGTAGCTATGAAAACAGAACACTATTTATAAGTTGAATACTTGCATTAAATTTATGGGGCAAAGAGCACTGGCTTCAAATTTGAACATTCAGATTCCATTTCGATCCTGGCACTCAGTGACTTCAAGCAAGTCACTTAACTTCTTTGAAACTTAGTTTCTTTATCAAGAAATTGCAGAATAAATGTTAAATGACTCATTTTGATATAAAAACATAATTGAAAGCAATTCTGTGTATTGGCTACATAGCTCTTCAGTTTCTAAGAATTGCATGTAAAAGTTTTGCTAATATCTTCTCTCTGCCAGTTTGCACCAGCTCTTACATGCATTGAACAAGTTCCAAATCACAAATTATCCGACTGAGCATTTTCAACTTGTGAAAGTGAAGCATACTCTTCTAAAATGTCCAGCAAAACAACTACAGGTATTATTTGGGCTTTCCAAAATCAATGTCTGAGCTATATCTGCAATGATTTATTCCTATATTCTACCATGGCTCTTTCTCCTTTAAAGAACTGTGTTATATTATTGCATCCTAAGAAACTAATGAACCTCTGACTAAATCTTATATATCCCCTGTGCTTCTATAGTCTAGGAAATCTTTCCTAGATATAAAATAATTAACTATTACTCTGCAAAAGGAATTGAAATGCATCTAGTGGCATATCCATTACTATAACCCTGGCATCTGAAAACTGGTAAGAATTTTGGAAAAAGTACACAACAGTGTGAAAGCAATAACTGACATTGTGTAATAACTATGCCTCAAATCACCATAGCAGATTACTTCCAAATTATACTGTATTCACATTCAAGAGATGAAGTTGACTTTTGTATCAACATCAACTCAGGCTATGCCTGTATTGAAAGTACCTTGATAGTTGCTTTAAACAGTTGTTGGATCCATTCACCACTACCTTTTTGTAGTATATTGCTCCCAATAACATATTTGGCTTACTTTCCTTTCATTCTCAGCGAATTGTTTATTGTTCATAGAGCTAGCTTGAAGATACTCTTTAACATGAGATGAGAAGGCAGAAGCTCATTTGGGTCCCTGAACACTCTACGCAGGCTTTTAAGTCCATGAAAGGCAGTGTCAATAAGAAGTTGAGAACATAGTACTTGGACATAAATGACCCTGAATTCTAGCACCTTCTCTAGTAGTTATAACAAGGGACTTCAATTTTGTATTATCACTTTTGTCATCCATAAAGTATTTACACAAAAATTGTGCCTACCCAATTGGCTTATATTATAATTAAATGGAACACATAAGACATGTCAAGGACTCAATGCAACACTTGAACTTAGTAAGCACTCAATAATAAAGCAAGTGAGAGAAGTGCAAACACATTACTGTGAAAAATATATCTATTACAAAATATTAGATTTTGTCTATGAATTTCAGAAATAAAATTTGTAACTTTTATTCAATGTGAAGCTCACAATTTTTCTGTTTTATATCCTACATGTGAGAAAGGTCATATGATTCTTAACTTTTTCTATCCGACTTATTTCACTTAGCACGATAATCTCAAGATCCATCCATGTTTTCACAAATGGCAAAATTTCATTTGTCCTATGGCCAATATCACCCCAACAGATTTAATAAATAAATTCAAATTTATTTCTATGTTTAGTTTCCAATGTAAGTAATTTTAGCACCAAACACAAACATTATGGCCTTATCTATACATGACACTCAAAATCATTTATATGTTAGTTGTTTAAAAGTACTTTAAGTATATTATCAAATTTGTACATTTTCAAATCCTAGTTTGGATTTAAAGAAGATGGCTATTGTACCTGGTGACATACAGCCTCCTCATCTAGAGAATAACTTGGAACAGTACCTTTGACTAAAAAGCTTTCATCTTCTCTTTGTCTGCAAATGAAATGGCTTGTTTCCAAGCTGCCATTTCTTCATATTAGTGTAGAAATGGTTACCTGATGTTTCATGGTACACCTGTTAATCTCTCCCAGAATTAGCTGGCAAATGGAATGCACAAGAGTAGTAGTGTGCATTCTGGGACATCATATGTGTTGCACCACGCCGTGAAGATACTGTGATAACCTTCAGGGTCCTAGAGAAGAAAAGTGACTTGTCCAAGGACACAGCAAGCTGTTATCAGAACTGAGATTATCTAGATTCTGGACTCGTCATCTTTCTCACCACATCAGTCTTTCACTGCTTCCCTCACATTTGCAAATGAAAGTGGGAAACGATTCATCCTTGCAACAAGTGAACCATGAATGATCTTCTCTTTCCATTTTATTTAAATAGGCCTAAGTAGAACAGAGAAGTGGACAATTATCTCTTTTCTTTTCTATTGCAAGGTATACCTAGAGCACAGGAAGGTCTGTTAAAAGGCATTTCTGTCCTATTTCCTTCCCTTCCCTGCATGCTACACAGCTAGACGTAAGCAGATAACCTGGTTCACAGAGACAACTTCAGAGAACCAAAGAACAGAATTGGCCATAGGATCCTATAAAAGTTCTCCAAAAGCAAGTAACTCTGGAGTCTTGCTTTCCATTCAGCGGCTTTGAACTCATTCAGTTATTTTATTAGCAATAAAAGATTTCTCCTTCTGTCAAACTTAATAACTAAAAGTTAGGAAACATCTAATATAGAATACATTGTATATGTTTCCTCAATTTCTATTGTACGTATTATAGCGGTTTTAGATTCTTAATAAATTTTTGTTGAATGAACATTGGCTTTTACACTGTTAGCAATACAGAACTAACAGCCTGTGCTGAATAGAAGCTTATGACAAAAACCACAATTCTACTGAAGTTCCTTTATTTAGCCTTTACCATTTGTTATGATATATGAAACTATAAGAACACCAAATGTTACACTCAGTTTATATTATAAGAAATAGAAAGATAGATAACTGTGACTGAACATGAGAAAATTTGATATGACCATTATTGATGTAAAAAGAAATTAAAGAATCAGCTTCTCCTGTAATTAGGCAATATGGACATTCCTTAAAGAAATCAAAATTCACTTATGAAACATTTTTCAGTGTCAATTTTATGGAAGACAGTGTGTTAAGTGTCTAACAGTCCACCCTTGAAGAGCTCACAAACTTGCAGACAGATGGGCAAGCAAGCATTGTCTAGTGAAGAAGGGGTCACTGAAGACCTACATACGCAATTTTCTGGTAGCACAAAGGAGAGACTAGTACTTGTTGGTTATCACAGGAGACTCCAGAGGAGGGAATTAACAGAGAAAATAAATTTTCAGAAGAAAAGAATAAAAACAAACAAAGACATTGCAGAAAAGAAAATTGGAATAAATTCACAATAGCATGAAAGTAAATGATATATTCTTAAACAAGTAATTCAACACAAAAGAATTATGTAGGGTATTTAGAAAAAGGATTGGATGATAAGATCATGCCTTGTTAGCAGTTTGAATATTATCCTGTAAGAACTATGGAGACGTACATTAATTTTAATCAGGGAGACATGATGGGTAGGGAACAGAATTGTAACTAATCTGTCCTCTCCTCCATTTGTATGATGACTGCAATGGCTTCTTTTCCATTTTTACTTGTACTGCAAATGCTCAATGATTTTTATTCTACTTGAATGCTAAGTCTACTTTATAACTTTAAATATTTTGGAAAGATAACTGAATGGAATTAATGACAGAACTAATCTGGTGATAGGGAGAAGGAATCCTTAGAGAATATCATGGGAATTCCTAGGATGTGAGTGGGTGGTGATGCCATTAAATTGATAGGAAATAGTCAGTAATAAAAAGAGTACAGTTCTTTATCCAGTCATCTGTCGCAGGGCACTTTGGTTGTTTCCATGTTTTGGCCACTGTGAACAGCGCTGCAATGTACATTGGAATACATACGTCTTTGTGGACTAAAGTTTTCAAGTTTTTTGGGTAGATCCCCAGAAGGGGGATTGCTGGGTCATATGGTAACTCCATTCCCAATTTTCTGAGGAACCTCCACACTGCCTTCCACAGTGGTTGTACCAGTTTGCACTCCCACCAGCAGTGTGTGAGAGTTGCTTTCTCTTCACATCCTCTCCAGCACTTGTTATTCCTTGTCTTGTTGATAATAGCCATTCTCACAGGTGTGAGGTGGTATCTCATTGTGGTTTTGATTTGCATTTCCCTGATAGCTAATGAGGATGAGCATTTTTTCAAATGTCTGCTGGCCCTTTGTATTTCTTCGTGGGAGAAGTGTCTGTTTAGAAGCTGTGGTACATATACACAATGGAATGTTACTCAGCTATAACAAAAGATGAAATACTGCCATTTACAACAAAATGGATGGACCTAGAGATCATCAGGTTAAGCGAAATAAGCCAGACAGAAAAAAACAAAAACTGTATGACTTCACTCACATGTGGAATATAAAACTGAAAGCAACAAAGAAAAAACAAACAAACAAACAAAAAATCTATGGACACAATCAATAGTTTAATGTTTATTTGGGGACAAGTGGGGAGGAGATGGGAGAAGCGGCAAGGAGGTGGGTGAGGAGGCAGGGGGGCTAAATATATGGTGATAGAAAGAGAACTCACACTGGGTGGTGAACTTATTATACAAGTTGACAATGCACTGCAGAATTGTACACCTGGAACCTATGTAATTCTTGCTAACCAATGTCACCCCAGTATGTCTAACAGTAAAAAAAAGAGCAAATCCTGTAGACGATGGAGTGGAGTATAACAACTTTGTTAGGGTCATCTGGTCCTTGATATACCTGAGAAAAGTCCAGGAACTGAGTGGAAATGATATGCCTAGAATACAAGAAGAGTTTGGAGGCTGGGGATAGAATGTTAGGAGTCATTGGCATACATATGTGAGATTGTTTAAGAAGAGAATTACAAAATAAAAAGAGCGAGGAGAACCTGGACTGGAATCCTGGAAAGTTCCAAGCAGTCGAAACAGAGGCAAGGGAAACATCAGTATTGTGAACACAAAGGAAGAAGGCCTGAGTCAACAGTGGACAAGGAGGATGAGACCACAGAGGATCTACTGGATTTTGTCAATTAGAAGCTAACTTTTATTACCATCAATACTTGTTTTAGTACAGTGGTGGGTTGAGGTGTGAATGAGACTTGAGCAAGGGAAGGCAGACCATGTGAAATTCTGTTGCAAAACACGTGTCCACAAGACAAAGGGGAGAACAGCAAGGTCATTGGAGAGGATTCCTTTTGATACTCTTCAGCTTTTCAAAATTTAAAGGCTTATTTAGAATTTAATCAGAAAATATAGGTCTCATCTATGGAACATCTTACAGATAAGTGATCAAAACACTGACCTGCTGAAATAACCGAATTATTTTCTCATTACCCTTCTACAATCTGTTTAATGATTTACTGTTGTAGATAAAAGATGAATCAATCATAATTCAAATGATTATCTTACCTAAAGGTAAAATAAATGTTAACAATGCATCGTTCCTCAAGTCAGACATTTTTATATATTACAGTATTTAATATATAGTTATATTTAATATACAAATATTTATATATAAGTATTTAATATATAATTATAGTATTTAATACACTTAAAAGTGTATTTTAAGAAAATTACATTTTGAATCCAAATATCTCTCTCGTACACGAGAAAAGTTACTTACCTTCTTTTGTTTATGGCATGTATAGGAAAATATCTTGAATTAGGGCAGAATCAGTGAAAACATATTTAGTAACAATTACTAAAGATATTGATGCCCTTTTGGATCTCTTAGGACATTGGATTATGTTAAATTGCCAGTGCCCGGCCAAGAGTCTTCTAAAACCTTGGATTCTTTCTTAGCAAATAATATTTTTCTCAAAGAAATTATGAGAATATTAAATATCAAGGGATTTCTCATTGAGTACAAAAAACATTCTGCTGTTACATATCACTGGGAAATAAAGGACCTAGTTGTTAAAGTTTCAAAGGAACAGGACTAAGCAGAATATTAATGATGGACCTAAAGAAAATATCTTCAAATAAATGTTTTATTTAGTAAGTGACTGTCAGAATATACACAGCCAAATCTCCTCTCTGCTTTTCCCTTTACATTTTTTAATTGAATGTTAAAAATTAAATAAGCTTTTCATAAAAAGAAAAAAACATTTTGATATACTGATTCATTTATCCTTCATGAAATGCTATTTTCAATTTCAAAGAGCTATTAACTTTTTACTTTAAAAATATTAACTATATGAGGAATAAGGCAATATAAATTATAATTAATTTTTGAGTGCATTGAATGGGAAATTCTTTATTGGGATAGGAGAATTCTTTATTGGAGAAATAATAATCACAAGGTTAGTTACAACAAAACAGGTTTTGAAAAGTTCTTTGAATATGAATTGCCCTTGTCCACACCTTTCTCTTTCAATAGTCCACATTATAAACCCAATTGAAAACAATCAATCAAAAATGATTAATAAGTGAATTATATTCTTTTCCTTAAATTCTAACATTCTCATTAAATATGCTCGCCTTTAAGTTAAAATAGAAACAGAAACTTTACATACCATTGATATGGAACATTTTAGTAATAATATTATAAAATAAGTATTATTTTTATAAGAAGTTTCCATTACATTGTGCCGTATTTAAATTCCATCAGCAAAGAAGAATCTAGTATGATTTATAAAAATAAATTGATAGACTCTAAAGCATAAACTACTGGCTTTCTTTAAAACTGATCGAAACCTTGTGATTTCTCCATATCATGTCACTCAAATAACGTTTTCAAGTCCTCTGTGGGAGGTTGAGAAACTAAGAACAGACAGAGAACAAAGTAAATTCATGGCCAAAAACTAAAAGCCCATGATAGCTTCTGGAGAAAGGAACCATCTCACTGTATTCCATGTGTTTTCTTCAATGGTTAAACACATTTAACAAAATCTTGGTAATCTTATCGTAAAAGCCTTTTTACTCTTATTTTCCTAAGAAATACGTGGAGCCAGCAGAGTTAATGGAGTCTCATTAAGAGAGCCATGTCACTGTGCATTAGGACACTGCTCTGCGCTTTTAGCCCAATTATCCCACAGTGTGGGAAGGGGAGGGACATTGTCCCCATGCTCTGCTTCTCTTAACATTTTGTTTCTGTGACATTACCATCAATTTATCCAGGGTTTCTCAAAATTAACCAACCATACCTATCACTCTGGAGCTTCTTCTACTCATATTTCTAGGTCACTTTCTCAGAGGATAGGATTTGCTCAGTTTAGGATAGTAGGTCTCATGAATTCACATTTTAACAAGATGGTAAGGTACTACTTATGATTAGGTAAATTTGGAAATAATAACCACTTCTGTGGTCTTCCTGTCTCCTGAGGATGATCTCTCTCACCCTTTTGTGATTTTAATCCATGAAATACTCTTTCCTATATTTTTCCCATATTTTTATGCAATCACTCTTTCATCTTTAATCCCATTTATACATACAGTACACTCTTCATTAACCAGAACTCAAGCAATGGGCAAAAATCTCACGCAACCAGCAATAAAAAATTTTGCCACTTGCTTAAGAGTGCCAGTTGCTTGAGTTCCAGTTAATGGAGAGTCTACTTACATTTATCTGGCATCTACCAATCCCTATGGGTGCCAGTTAACTGAGAGTCTACTGTACTAAGGACTGGAATTGGTATGCTTTCATTTTGTAGGATAAATTCCAATTCCCTACTCTCTTCCAAACCCTCTGGGATTAGAGTATCTTTTTTCAAAACTGTGAGATTTGTGGATAGGAGATGACTAGAGGATTGGCTAGAATTATATGGACAAAAAACATTTAGAAATAACAGATGCTCAAAGCATAAGAAATAGAAGAGAAAGTCTTTGAATATGAGAACAGAGCAGAGGATGTTAGTAGAAAAAAACAAATGTACAAAAACAAGGTCAAAACATAAGGTTGTGGTCAGTAACCTTACTCAGAGGGCATAGTGGCCTGTGCCAGTGAGGCTAGTAGCAATGACAAAAGGGCAGAAAGTCCTCTCCAAGAGAGGGAGGCTAAAAGGGGCACTGTCAGTCAAGGCAGAATACAAGACAATCTCAAAAAAATTAAAAATTTTCTAGCATTCTGAAGAGAGAGAAATCACAAACATTTAAGAAGATTAGAATCAACTTAATTAACATTTAATCTAAGTTCTAAAAGATGAGTTAAATTTTGAAAAGAGCAAAAGAGAAGAAGGTGTTTTGGCAGAGGAACTTAATCAGTGGCTGAATAAATCAATTTGTGAATAATTTAAATAAATTAAAACAAAAATCAGTAACACAGAGCCTATCACTTCTTTTAGGTATGTGATTTTTTTGAGTTTATAGGGGCTATTCCTGCCAGTAGAAATGACATTTCTGAGGGCAATGCAGATACAGATGTCATACAAATATTTTACTCAAAATTTCTAGGGATATATGTCACATGTGAACAGTTGGAAGTACCATTATGACTAGAAATAAAACTTTAGTTACTATCTAAAAACGAAGAACAACTTCCAGCAACTCGTTTAATAAGATAATTTCCTTTGAAGCCCTAAGTGAAACTGAGTCACAGCTAGAGTAATAAGACTTGTAAAATTAACTTACTTGTAAAATTCAATCACATCTCTTATTAGTTGTATGTAATGTTAATGATAAAATAAGTTGACCACAGACAATTAAAAAATGTTAATTTAATGGTTGATTAGATGATCCTTAAATTACCTCTCATATCTAGTCCTAGTGCTAGGTGAAATGACCATTTTGTTGGTAGTTTGGGACAGTGGCCCCAGCTCACACTTTAAGCATTCCAAGTGAGTATCAGTAAAACACATTGCTTTTAAAAAGTTATGCAGTCTTTTGCAGCACATCACTGACTTGGGAATTGTCTGATGCTTTTCCTATTATCAGCGTAGGTTATCAGGATTTGGGAGGAAGAAGCCAGAAGTAGAGAGCCATCTTCATGACATCATGACAAAGGTGTATATTATCAACATGATTTATCACTGCTAATGTTAAACTTTCTCATCAGATGAAGTGGTCTTTGTCAGGAGATTTGTTTTTTTCTTTTTGTTTTTATTTTTTACTGTGAAGTTACTTTTTTCTTTTTATTTTTTTTCTTCCCATATTATACTCTTTTGAAGGAAGTTACTGTGCACAGCTGAGACTTAAGGATTGGGCAGACTTAAGGATTCCTGCTTCTTGAGGACTAAATCTCTACATAAATTATTTGGGATTCTACTGCATAAGAGATTTATCTATTCTCTCATTAATTTCTTTATTCAATCATTTATTTATAACATTATATATTTCATTGCTCAAATTATTCGAGTTTTGCCTATTGGGAGCTATTTCTATCAACTCCTATATTTCTTTTACATACACCCATCAATGTGGTAGTTTAGAGCACTTCCCTGCTTTCTGACATTACATGATGCTCCAGGATAATTGTGCATATTCCCTATCCATCCCTAGAATCAGGCAATCAGGCATTTCTCCAATGATCCTTGACTTCTTTTATTTGAGAATGATATTAGAAACCAAAATATAAGTATTAAGTATGTGCACTACTACTGTGATATTATTGCTTTCTAGACACAATCAGCTGACAAACAAACAAACAAACAGAAAACCTCATAATGTATGGGTGTATACTAACCTGTGTGTGTGTGTGTGTGTGTGTGTGTGTGTATTAACCTAAACATACTTTTTCTCCTTGTTCATCTGTAATCTGTAACTCCAACAGTGAAAATCTGGCTCCCACCATTTGTCATTCATTATTTACTTAATTGTTCAATGTTCTCCTTACTCATTTTTAAATTGAGAGCCAAATTCTATAGTTTCTGAAATTTTCATTGTTTGTGAATAGCATCTAACACATAATTTAAGAAATTAAAGCTATGCCTTCCTTCCTCCATTTAGTTATATAGCCAGTGGGACCAAAATTACAAACAGGTTACACTCCAAATGTTTGCTTTCCAGTCAGTCATTTGGAGCTTGAAGCTTTTGATTTCAATGAAACAACTTTATGTACAGTGATAAGGTTTCTAAGCTAGGCCACAAAGGCTTATTTTACCCAGAATTGTAAGGGTGTATATTTGCAATTTAAAATAATAGAAAGTAAAATTAATAAGTAAGAAGGGAAAACATTAAAACAATTAAATAAGAAGTAGAGTTATATTAATCAGATATAGATGCTTGGCAAAGCAGGAAAGAGCTGAGGATAGGAAATCCACTATATGCAAAGAAAATATCTGAAACAAGTAAAACTGGTATGGAGACTTTTGAGATTGCTAGAACACACAGGGTGTGATGTAGAATGAATTTTAATGAGCCTGGACAGGCAAGAAGGGACTTAATTATAGTAGTTTTTATACACAGTGCAACATTGGATTTAAATGTAGGAGATTGGGAAGCTAATAAAGAATTGAATGCAAAGGCATGACATGACTGACTGTGTCTGAAAAACATTACTCCAATGAACAATATTAAGGATGGAAAGCAAAAGGGTGACAAAGGAGGCAGGAACAATGAGGAAAATACTGAAATTGTAAAAACAAGGGATGAAGGCCTGAATTTATAATCCCATTGCCTGAGGAAGGGGGAAGAGTGGTCAGATATGAGAAATGATAAAGAGTTGGACACTTGTTCTCAGTGACTAGCCGCTGCCACTGCAGTGAGGGAGGAATGACCTCTGCAATTTCCCTTTCACTGGTATGAGAGGTGAGGAACTTAAAATGGGCATCTGTTTGTGCCATTATCAAGACAGAGAACATGGTAGGAAAAGAAGTTTGGAGTAAAAGGTAAGAAGTACTTTAATAATATGATTTTCACCAGAAGTAGTCTTATTAATATCTTTCAGTCATAATTCAGTTATTTATACAGTAATTCATAGTAGAAGTGCTTTCCTAAAATATCTGGCAGAAAGTGAAAGAGAAGATACAGTGTTTATTTTTGAGAAAAGATTACCAAAATTGTTCTTTCATAACTATAAGCAGTGCCAAACAGAAGAAATGAGGTGAAGACAGGAAGAAAGAAGGTAGGACAGACATTCAAGGAGTCACCAACCCAGGCTCCAGCCAAGAGTTGGCACTTTCATTCCAACTAGAGTTGGACATGTTTAAAATTTAAGGAGATAATTGTCCAGGGAAAGAAATGTGCAATAGTTACTTCTTTGTATAAAATCAATCTTAAGTCACATAATGTTTTGATGATAGTGGAATACACCATGAATTACGATTTCTATTCATAAGAATTTCTTTAGGATGTCCTTAGGATATAATGTGATAAAATTAAAATCTTCCTTGCCAGTTAAACAGTATGTCTATTATAAAAGGTTGGACAATTAATTTTGCTAACTCATTCCAGAAAAAGAGCTGCGTACCTCCTTGCTGAATACAATTACAGTCACCTTCAATGTACTCCCTTTGGGAGGGTATGCACTGATGCAGGCACCTAGACCACCCTTCAAAGCAATTTTGGAACTCTTTTTTGTACCCAAAAGCTGATGATTAAGTTTGCAAACCTGCCAACAGTGGCAACACTGTACAAACAACTGGGTAAAATAACAGCTCCAATGGCTATTCCAGAAAAGGAGTTCCAAAATTTCTTTGAACGGTGAACTAGGCATTGGCATCAGTGCACAGCTTCCCAAGGTGGGTTACTTCAAAGGTGACCATAGTGATATTCAGCAATGAGGTATGTTGTACTTTTTCTAGGAAGTGTTCACCAAATTAATTGCCTTTGTACACTCTATAAAATTATAGTGTATTCCATTTGTGATTTAAATTTCATATCTAATAATATTTTTTTGTAACATCGGTTTAATTTTCTAACTGCTTAGTCTCACCCCTAGCCCATCTATCTTCCCATTTGCAAATCAAAGATCTTCCCTCTGTGACACCTCTCTATCTTCCCTCTCTCACTCAGTTTCCTACTGTGTACCACAACTATGTGCACAGGGAAAATAAAACCATAGCAATAGAAAAGCAGGTGATATGCTAGGATATCTGGAGAACTGAAGTTCTTGAAGAACTAGTCATCACTTACTGCCCAATTCTCTTCCAGAAAACAATACAAAATGAATAACATTATCAATAAAATTAAACAATTAATCTTAGACCATCAGCTGTTTCTTCATGTTATGTGTTAATTGATGCTAATCTGGAAGCTGACATACAGCTTGAAATTAGTTTTTTACTTGGTTTCTTCTCTATGCAAAATGGATCCATAAGATATCAATGAATAGGGCAAGTTTTTATACATTTTTCCTACGCTCACCTTATTATACTAATAAATGTGATAAAAAAGAATGTGATTAAAGCAAAAAGAGAAAAACAATTTAACAAATCTTTTAAAGGAACTTTAGTGTCAAATCTGCATTGAAACAATAAAATAGGGAAGATCTATAAATAGACTCATTATTCCTAAAGAACAGTATTAAAGACAGGAAAATTTCTATGGAATACTCATAAATGTAGACTTGAGTCAGATATAATCTGAATGAATATAATAATAATATCTTAGATGAAGGTTTTAGCTACAGGAAAAAAAAGTAGCCAAAGACCATACTAATAATATTAAAAATATTCAAGGAAAAAGCTTAACATTTAGCATATTATGTGGACACTTCCATATCAACAAAGATTGCTTTTTAAATGAAACATATTGAGGCAGATATTTTTGAGGACATGTAGATACATTAAACAAATACAATAAAATTATAGGAACTGATAACTTTTTATATCAGTTCCCTTATCAGTTCCCATAACAGATTAATTATGGGAACTGAGATATGCACAAGACAAGCAAAAACATGTGAACAATCTCAGGAGAATCAAATGTGAATGCCAGAAAAGTACAATACAGTGTTCTTCATGGTCATTAGTGTTAAAGGAAGATTCCCCAGCTCACTGCCTTGGAGAAATTAGAAATATTGCCCTGAACATAAAGTGTGAAGGATGAATAGGAATCTGTGGAAAAATAAAAATGGGCAGTGCATTCTAGATAAAGTGAGTAATGGCATGGAGGCCTGACAGAGCGTGGCACAAGTAGGCATCATGAAAAAAAGTAATAAAACTCATGTGTGGGATATGGATGAGACAAAATGGCAAACAGTGAGACTGGAAATGAGTGTTGGGGATGGAGTCTGCAAGATCTTGAATGCCAAATTAAGAAGTTTGTTTTTGTCTTGGAGGATCCAAGCTCTAAGAATTTGAGAGATAATATTACACAGAACTTAATTTATTTCACTAGGTCATCTTTTGGGGGGCGCATAGGTAACTGTGTGAGGAGTGTGATCATGTGCTAAATATTAAATATTGAGAAAATTATGGGACAGATAAGATTTAGGAAACTTGGAAACCATGCAATTAGAGCCAATGACCTATGGCCCTGAAGTTGGGATAATCATGAAGGTGGAGTATATCAGACATTTCCTACTTGTGCTCAAAACTAGCACAGCTCCATCCTGTCAGGTTTAAAAGTTGTCCACATTTGGCAGCTGAAGCTTATTTTAGACCAATGAAATTAAATGTAGGGCAAAATGTTAACTCTTTTGAAAATCTGTAACACTCTATTGACAAACCATGGTATATGAAAACCTCAGTGGCCGCTAAAGAAACGAAGGGGAAGAGAGCTGAAGGATAAACTCTGAGATGTGCACCTCTGCTGCCTTTGCTTCAATCAATGCTACTCTTTTGTTGATGTTTTCATTGCATTTTACTAGGGCTTCTGTTTAAGATTTTGATTAAAGAAATCTTTCCATAGTTAAAAAAATTGAAATCAATGGTGTGCAAGGCCCATATTTTCAGAAGCAGATTTTTTAAAAGTTTCCTTTATATATAATTCCCAAAGGATTCTTGATTCTACAAAATTAATTTATTACCTAAATTAGCTTTATGAAGCATTTCTAAATTGTCTTTAATTTTATCACTTCACCATGAGCATTTTTTTTCATGAACCAGAGTACAGCAACATTTAAAAATCACACCTAAATAGACCGTACCCGTACCAATGCGATGGTTGCAGTACGTCCCCACAAGGAAGATCAAGTGTTAGAAATACATTGCCTTCAATATCAAGATACTTTCAGGAATATTTTCTGGATTTAGACTTCTCAAATTTAAATCCTGGCTTTGCCTTTATCCTAGCAATAACTTTGGAAGAGTTAAATCTTTGTGTGCCTCAGTTGTTCTATCTATAAAATGTGGGTAATAATAGTATCTTCTACATAAGGTGACTGTGAGAATTGAACAAGTTTATGAGTTCAAAATATTTGGAGCAGTGCCTTCCCAGGGTAGGAAGTATGCTATTATTAGCGATTATTAGTAGTGTTATGTTAAGACTTGAGTCTTGTCAAGAAATTGAGCCAGCTTTTGGACTTCCCTCATTGGCGTCTACTCAGATTAGTGTACCATCTGGCAAGCTGTTTATTTGCTTATTGTTTATCTCTCCCTACCATCACGTATGCTCCTTGAAAGTAGGGAGTTTCACCTGTTTTCTTTGTTATGCTACCTCCAGCATTCAAAAGGGTAGCTGGAAAATAAATAGGAACTTAATAAATATTTGTTGGATGAATAAATTCTCATTCCACTGAACTGGAAATAATTCAAGTGTCCCAAAAATACCAGATGGAAGCAAGGGAGACATAAAACCTGTGAATTTTTTAGAGTTCAGGGCAGTTAAAGTTTTAGACTCTCACACAGTAATTTTTAGGTCCAATAGAGAATTTCCAATTTGCACCCACCAAAACCACCCCATATCACAAATGGCTGATCCAAGGGTCAAGAGGAGGAAAGAGGTTTACTGCCTTCCCCTGGTATGCAGACCCCAGGATATATTTGAATATATGGTCTACTTTCTATGCCTACTATGCTCATCCATCAAAAATGTAGGGATGCTTGTGTAGATGGCCCAGCAAATAGGGGCATTTCATCACATTACCTAAGTGTTATCTATGAGGTTATTAGTGTCTGTGTGTGTGTGTGTGTGTGTGTGTGTGTGTGTGTGTGTGGAGAAGGAGGCAGGATATCAGAGGCCCTCATTTCACTACACCTAATAACAGAAATGCCCAATCAAATCCATTGCATACAAGGAGAAAGGCTCTTTTCTAGGTTGTTCAAACTTTATATTGAACTAATTAAAATAAAACTTAAAGGATGAAATAAGGCAAAGAAGAGAGAGTTTCTGAGGAGAAGGGACATGATAATATCCCTAGGAATAGAAAATAAACTAGAAAGCCTAAGAAAACCAGTAGATTGGTTTTAAGAAGTAACAAAGATTGGGCCATTGCCTAGATGAAGAGAAATTGACAGCCAACATTTGGAGGGAGTTTAGAAAGTGTGCCTGTGTGTAGCATGATGGAATGCTCCCATTCCCATTTCTTCAAGACAATTTAAAATTCAAATTATTTTTAAAGATTAGGGAATTCTTGTTGACATATCTTTGGAAACATGTTCTTGAGGAGCAGACCATCATGTAACAGCAATATGACTGCTTTTTTTTTTGGTTGTACATGATTGTACATGATTGGTTTACATTGAATTTCTACTTCAAAATGTTCTGTATCATCAATAAAATGAGTCTGGGTGGTGAGCACACAATGCAATGCATAGACAATGTATTGTACAAATAGAATTATACACCTGGAACCTATGTAATTTTACTAACCAGTATCACCACAATAAATTCAATAAAGAAAATATTTAGGAACAGTACCTCTGGATGGGAAAACTATGAGATTTTAGGCACTTCTAAATTTTCTAGGGTTTTGATGACTTTAGCAAAATTGCTACCCTAAATTTTCTCTAAGAATTGGTCCATTTTGAGAATTAGATGTTTAGAATCAAATTGATTGTAAACATCATAAAATAGTTTAAAAGACAATTTCACTTGTATATTTTAATGTATCAAAAGTACATAATGTAATAAATTGATAACCATCATCTTTGCACATTTAATGAGTGTAAAAGTGCTGCTAGGGAAATAGGGAAAAATACCTTTTTATAATAATGCTGCCATTACATTTCACATAACACCCTGTATCATATCATATTTCAAAAATTTTTAGAACGGAGTGCATTAGGCAGATGGCGGTTGAAGAAAATAAATTAATGGAGAAGAGTTAGCATACGATGAAAGAAATCACTCAGATTTAAAGACATTAACTCAAGCAGAATAAAAATTAAGTGTAAGATAATATTATTTATGTTGAAATCCATGTAAGATAAAGAATCAATGAGACAAAACTGATTTTATGAAGAAATTGCAATAGCATAGAAAAGTATTTATTATAATACTGGTAAATCAGCCTATACACATATTATGTAATCAAAACTATGAAAAGGGGGAAGGTAGAAAAGAGTAAAGGTGGTCAAATATATGGTGACAGAAGGAGATTTGACTGTGGGTGGTGAACTCACTGCCATATACAGATGATTTATTATGGAAGTGTACACTTGAAACATATGTAATTTTATTAACCAATGTCAGCCCAATAAATTTAATTTAAAAACTATGAAAATCTTCTTAGAAAGAAATAAACACATCTAATATTACCTTGACATTAAAAACTTTTGGGAGACGGCTGAATGATGATTTGTTTCCTTTCAAATATCCTATTTTTTTCTACTACCTAAAATAAACAGTAGTTCATTTTATAATAGGAATAAAATCAAGTAAATAGTTTTAAGTGAATAAAATGGAGCCTTGATCTGATAATGTCATTGCTTTCCTCAAAACCCTAAGAAACACTATGTTTGTATTTCTACATTACATAGATGTTCTAGCATGTATATGAATTTTCACATGTTTAAAATCAATGGATGCTTTTTTCTGGCTACTTTATTAGCATTTTCGTTGGGAGTATTGGGGTGATAAGCTCTGTAAAAATACTGGGGAGAAGATAGAAATTCTGCCATATCTTTAGTGCATGTAGGAAGAAATCTTTTGAATCATTGACCTTTTTCTTGTTCCTTGAATTATGATGGCCAAGTAGGTAATAAAAAGGTAATATTTAATTTTATTGGTTCTGAATTGAATCACCTATTCTTTTCTTTCACTTAACTATTTTGTTGTTAAATGTCAACCAGTTCTCATCCTCACTCTGCAAACACTGATACGGTTCTCAAGATGAGATTCACATGGTAAGGCTAATAGCATCTAGCTGAAATTTTCTGAACTTGATCATTCTTAAGAGAAGGTGGTGATTCAAATGATTTGTAGAATAATGAATAAACAAAATTACACAAAGAAAATAATGTCACCTCTTTCATACCTTCTTTCTATTAGTAATAAAACATTTAGTAAGAATAAAAGAATATGTTTCTCATACTTTAAAAGCACTAGAACTAAATGCCAGATTTCATAATGGAAAAGTGTATGTGTACAGAATACCCAAAAGCTAAATATTTATAAACTAGCATTTTAAAAGAAGTTAAGACATTTTCTCATATTGTGCTCTCTTCTTTTAATAAATCACATGTCTGTTAAAACACCAACAATTATCCTTCTTTTCACAATAATATTATTTTATCATGAGAACAATCTCCTTGCAAGTTTCTATGTACTCTGAAAGCACTCTTTTGGCTATTACAAAAAAAGAAGGTTTACAGGAGAGAGAAGGACAAGATGGCAACCGGAGAGGAGGTCCCTCAAGCCTCTCCCAGAAAACACAATTGAACGGCCACCCAGGAGCCAAGAAAGAGGACCCTTGGTGACAAAAAACGGCAGCTGAGACATACACGCATTGCAAGTAAACGCCTAAGGTTTGGTGAGAAAGGGGCGAGCGGGAGAGAGGGGAGGGAGCAAAGACGGATCGCAACAGGACCTGATCACGGCTGATTGCAGTACATGGGAGGGGAGAAGCCAAGAGGCGACAAGAGGAAAAGCCCTAGCAAAGCGGCAGAATAGTGGGAGTCTGTTGGGGAGCTGGGGTGGGGACCTGGAATTTGGAGTGGCAAGTTGGGGACAGACCTTGGGAGCCAGCCTCTGGAACTCTTGAGTGGTAGCAGGGCTGAGCGAGGACTCCGAACTGCAGAGACGACATCTTGGCTCTAGGCTCCCTTGGACCCACAGCGCAGGCGCACGCAGCTCCTGCACAGGGCTGTGGTTCCCAGTCCCAGCCTGCTGCGGGGGCGAGCCGGCTGCTCCGCAGACAACGCAGAGCCCCTACACAGACGGGGCTGCGGTTTCTGTTCTGGCCCGCTGCGGAGGCGGACTGGCTGCCCCGCGGACAATGCACGGCCCCCATAGAGACGGGGCTGTGGTTCCCCTTCCGGTCTGCTGCGGAGGTGGACCGGCTGCTGGCGCGGTGTGCACAGCTCCTGCACAGGGTTGCGGCTCCTGTTCCCGCCCCGCTGCGGAGGTGGGCCAGTTGCTGGCGCAGGGTGCGCGGCTCCTGTGCGGGGCTACGGCTCCCATTCCAGGCCCGCTGCAGAGGCGGGCCGGCTGCCTTCCTACCTCGGGGTCAGACCCACAGCTTCAGACTTGTGTGCACGCCTGCTTGCGCGCCCCTGGGTCCTAAAAGCAGTGCAAGCCCGCAGAATCTGCCCCAACATTTGACCACAGAAGCAGGCCGGGGAAGAAAGGCGGATTTGATAGCATTCGCCCCAGCCAGCAGGAGCAGCCTGGGCCCGCATCACCCAGCTTCCCCAGCATAGGGCAGAAGGTGGAGCTGCCCCAGTGTGCCTTTTGTGGCCTCTCCCATTTCCTACAACCTCCCCAACCAACTAACTACAGGAAAGGGAGGGACCATGATAGATGTGCACCACCTCCAAACGTAGCAGGAGACAAGAAAGAAGAAATAAACAACACTTCTCTATCCCAAAACTTGCCCCGCTCGAACCACCTCGTGTCTGCCCTACAGCAAGACACCACAAAAGTACCAATCTGGGCTTCTGGCCACTACTGAACATAACGCCCTCATGTCAAAGAGGAAGAACCCAGCAGAAAGGATGAATTCCTTAAAAACTAAAACTCCTCAGAAAGAACAGGAAATTTATCAAGACAGCTTCTTAGACCTAGAAATTTCCGAATTAAGTGACAGAGAATTTAAAGTAGCCATTCTAAAGGCTGTGAGAGAAATGAAAACATACTGACAGAGCACCATGGCTGACATAAACAACATAAAAAAGGACACGAATGACATTAAAAAGGAACTCCATGAACAAAAGGAACAATTTAACAAAGAAATTCAAAACATAAGGAAGATTGAGATGGAAATGCGAGAGATAAATAATACAATAAAAGAAGTGAGAAATGAAATAACTGCCATAGGAAACAGAGCCAACCAGATGGAGGAAAGAATTAGTGATATTGAAGATCAGAACATGGAAACAGCTCAGAAAGAGGAAGAGAGGGAATATAGAACCAAAAGGATTGAAAGAACTCTCCAAGAACTATCTGACCCCATGAGACAAAACATCAGGATAATAGGAATAGAAGAAGGGGTTGAGCATTCTACAGAGAACATACTCAAACAAATAGTAGATGAGAACTTTCCAAACCTATGGAAAGATCTGGAACCCCAAGTTCAAGAAGAAAACAGGTCCCCTAGATACCTGGACCCTAACAGATCTTCTCCAAGACACATAGTACTAAAGATGTCCAAAACTAAAGACAAAGAGACAATTCTCAAGGCATCCAGGGAAAAAAGAACTATAACATTTAGAGGAAAACTCATCAGGCTGGCATCACATTTCTTAGCAGAAACTCTGCAAGCCAGGAAGGAGTGGAATCTAATATTCAAAAATTTAAAAGAGAGGAACTTCCAGCCAAGAATAAATTATCCAGGAAAATTATCTTTCAGATATGAAGGTGGAATAAAGACCTTCTCAGACACACAGAAGCTGCAGGGATTTGCCAGCACAAGGCCAGCACTCCAAGAAATACTTGAGGAGGATCTTCAACCTGAAACAAAACATCAGGAAAAATGGAACCAAGTTGGGGCAACAAGAAACAAAAATAACACAAAACCAAACAAAGAAATAAGTAATGGCTACAGGAAATCGTCACATATCGATCATCACTCTAAATGTTAATGGACTGAACTCACCAATAAAAAGACACAGAGTAGCAGACTGGATTAAAAAAACAGAACCCATCCACATGCTGTCTCCAAGAAACACACCTCAGCCATAAGGACAAACACAGAATCAGAGTGAAAGGATGGGAAACAATACTTCAAGCAAATGGTAACCAGAGAAAAGCAGGAGTTGCCATACTGGTATCTAATGAAATAAACTTCAGGTTAAAAAAGATAGTAAAAGACAAGGACGGACATTACATAATGATAAAAGGCACAATACAACAAGAAGACTTGACACTAATTAATATATATGCTCCCAACCAGGATGCACCAAAATATACAAAGAAAGTACTAAAAGATTTGAAAGGAGAAACTGATGAACACACAATCATTGTGGGAGACTTAAACACCCCGCTAACAGCCATGGACAGATCATCCAAACAGAAAATAAATAAGGAAATATCAGCTCTAAATGACACATTACAGCAATTGGACATAATTGACATTTACAGGACACTTCATCCAGCAAAAAGAGACTACACCTTCTTTTCTAGTGCACATGGAACATTCTCAAGGATAGACCACATGCTGGGACACAAAAGTAGCCTTAGCAAATTCAAGAAGATCAAAATCGTACCAAGTGTATTCTCAGACCACAAAGCTTTGAAATTGGAGATCAACTGTAAAAGGAAAGGAAACACATACACATGGAGATTAAACAACAGCTTATTTAAAAAGGACTGGATAAAAGAACAAATAAAAGATGAGATTAAAAAATATATAGAAAAAAATTAGGAATTCTTCCTAATTTTTAAGAAAACAGAAAAAAAAATATATAGAAACTAATGACAATGAAAATACAATGTATCAGAATTATTGAGACACAGCGAAAGCAGTAATAAGAGGGAAATTTATATCGCTACAGGCCTATCTTAGGAAACAAGAAAAATCACAAGTAAACATCTTAACATCCCATCTTAAAGAACTAGAAAAAGACGAGCAGACAAAACCCAAAGTCAGCAGAAGGAAAGAAATAATAAAAATTAAAGCAGAGCTAAACCAATTAGAGAACAGAAGGACAATAGAAAAAATTAATATTACAAAGAGCTGGTTCTTTGAGAAAGTCAACAAAATTGACAAACCCCTGGCGAGAAAGGAAAGGACACAAATATCCAAAATTAGAACTGAAAGGGGAGAAATTACCACTGATACCACAAAAATACAAAGGATTATAAGAAAATATTATGAAGAACTTTATGCCACAAAATTTAACAACCTAGAAGAAATGGACAAGTTTCTAGAAACTTATAGCCTACCTAGACTGAACCAAGAAGAACTGGATAATCTAAATAGACCAATTGATAGTCAAGAGATTAAAATGACTATTTTGTCCCTAAAGACAAAAGCCCTGGACCAGATGGTTTCACCAATGAGTTTTACCAAGCATTCAAAGAATTAACACCTATTCTCCGCAGACTCTTCCAAAAAATTGAAGAGGAAGCAATACTTCCTAACTCGTTCTATGAGGCCAACATTACTCTAATACCAAAGCCTGGCAAAGACAACACAAAAAAAGAAAACTATAGACCAATATCTCTGATGAATACAGATGCAAAAATTCTAAACAAAATATTAGCAAACAGAATACAACAATGCATCAAAAAGATCATACATCAAGATCAAGTGGGATTCATCCCAGGAGCACAAGGATGGTTCAACCTACGGAAATCAATCAATGTGATACACCACATAAACAAAATAAAAAATAAAGACCCTATGGTCATTTCAATTGATGCAGAAAAAGCTTTCGACAAGATACAGCATCCATTTATAATCAAAACACTAAATAAAATAGGTATAGAAGGAAAGTATCTCAACATAATAACGGCCATATATGACAAGCCCTCGATTAACATCATACTGAATGGGGAAAAGCTGAAGCCCATTCCCCTAAAATCAGGAACAAGATAGGGCTGCCCTCTGTCACCACTGCTATTTAATATAGTACTGTAAGTTCTAGCCACAGCAATCAGGCAGGAGAAAGAAATCAAATGTATCCAAATTGGGAAAGAAGAGGTCAAATTGTCACCATTTACAGATGACATGATGCTTTATATAAAAAATTCCAAAGATTCCACCAGGAAACTATTAGAAATAATAAATGAATATAGTAAAGTTGCAGGATACAAAATCAATGTAAAAAAGTCAACAGCATTCCTATATACAAACAACGAATCCACAGAAAAAGAAATGGGGGAGTCAATTCCCTTTGCTATCACAACAAAAAGAATGAAATACCTGGGAATTAACTTAAGGAAGAATATGACAGACTTATACGAGGAAAAGTATAAAACACTTTTGAAAGAAATTGAAACAGACTTTAAGAGGTGGAAAAATATCCCCTGTTCATGGATAGGAAGACTTAACATTGTTAAAATGGCCATTCTGCCCAAAGCAATCTACAGATTTAATGTAATACCCATCAAAATCCCACAATCATACTTTTGTGAAATACATAAAAGAATTAGTAAATTTATATGGAACCATAAAAGACCTCGAATTTCCAAAGCAATACTACATAAAAAGAATAAGGCTGGTGGTATTACTCCCTGACTTCAACTTATATTACAAAGCATCAATAGTCAAAACAGCCTGGTACTGGCAAAAGAACAGAAATAGAGACCAATGGAATAGAACTGAAAACCCAGAAATAAACCCACAAATTTATGGACAAATAATTTTTGATAAAGGAGCAAAAACCATACAATGGGGAAAAGACAGCCTCTTTAGTAGGTGGTGCTGGGAAAACTGGAAAAACATATGCAAAAGAATGAACCTGAGCTGTGAACTCTCTCCGTATACAAAAATTAACTCAAAATGGATTAAAGACCTTCATATCAGACCTGCAACAATAAACTGTATAGAAGAAGACATTGGTACTAAACTTATAGACCTAGGACTCAAGGAAGACCTCATGAAC
>PVJL010003506.1:48595-155774 GCA_004026885.1 Lyroderma lyra
AGTAAAAGCAAAAATAAATGAATGGGATTATATCAAACTAAAAAGCTTCTGCACAGCAAAAGAAACCATCAACAAGGCAAAGAGACAGCCAACTGAATGGGAGAAAATATTTGCCAATAACGCATCAGATAAGGGTCTAATATCTAAAATATATAAAGAACTAATAAGACTTAACAACAAAAAAACAAACAACCCAATTGAAAACTGGGCAGAAGAACTAAACAGACACTTCTCCCACAAAGAAATACAAATGGCCAGCAGACATATGAAAAAATGCTCATCCTCATTAGCTATCAGGGAAATGCAAATCAAAACCACAATGAGATATCACCTCACACCTGTCAGAATGGCTATTATCAACAAGACAAGGAATAAGCCAAAATTCTAAAAATGACCCACCAATATTCTCTGCTGTAATCCCATTGCTGTGAATATGATGAGATACCCCACACATTTGATTGTATTACCTTAACCTGACAAAAAGGATTTTGTAGATATAATTAAAATTACTAATCATGTACTGTAGTGGATTGCTGACATCACCCAGTATAGTATTTCTTAATTTTTCTAATCCTATAAAGTCCTTGAGTAGTAATAGGTTTATTATTTTCTATATTCCTAATATTTGGGTTTGATCATTCCTACTTCTGATCAAAGAACACTAGAAAAAATAATAAAACAATTTCAAAATATCATAGCCATGGCTTTGTTTAGGCACTGGTATAATAGCATTCAAAAATTAAGTATTGATATGCATTAAAAATAATATGGATAGATGGATAGATATCAAGGTGAGTAGAGCAATACATATGTAATAAAGTTAATATAGTAAAAATGTTAATGGTAAAATTTAAATGTTGAGTACAAGGGTGCTCAGTGGATAATCTTCAGAGTTTTGCTCTGCATTTGGATATGTTCATACAGAAATGTTGGAAGAATTTAGACTGAATAGCCTTAATAGTATCAGGGAGACAATGTGATATACTAGTGGAAATGTGAGTTTTACCATCAAAGAAACCTGACCTTCAGAAATTTATTTAATCTGAACCTCATTTTCAATCAATTTATCTTCTTCCTATAGTGAAAACCTTTTTTATCTTATATCATTTTTAATTTCTGCTATTGCAAAAATCAGATTTTCAAGAACATTTAATCATTCACTCAATAAATTTCTAAGGCTCCATATCATTTTGCTGTTGTCTTTCAACAATACTAGAAGTTGTAATAAAATAATCCCTTGTAATTGACAAAATCTCTCTTAAAAGATTAGTTGTAGACTTTCAACTCCCCTCGTTTGATCTCTGCTGTTACTGTTATTAATAAGGCTTTGCAATAACTATTGTTATAATTAAGCATTTATGCTACATACACATGCTTTACCATAATGCTCTTTACTATTTGACAATTACATTTAAACTATATGCTTCTATATCAAGTACAATTATATGCAAAAGAGCAGCAAATATTTTTCTTGCTGACAAACAATTCAGACAATACACTGAACATCTAAATCTACACATTTTCAAATGAACAAATAGAGCCTTGATATCTCCCTGGTGATATTTTATTTTCATTCCACATCTCATTTGTTTGCTGTTTGAATCTGTACTCTCATAATTATAGAGCTTTTCTCCTTTTCTTTTAATGCATGGTAAGCAGATTTTTAGTTTGTTCTTACTCTTTAGGCTACAAACCAATTTTGTTAGATACACTAATAATAAATATGTTCTCATGATAAAATTTAAGTATGAAAAGTGAAACTAATGATCCTTCGCAAAGTCAGTCTGTTGATGTTTACTGTGTTCCTATCAAGGGTATCCAGAAATATGTTATGTTTCCAAGCAATGCAAAGACATATGGACACATTTGATTTCTTTCTTGTGCTTGGAATCCAGATGGAGAGATAACCCTTCCAACTGAAAATTCCTTTCAGAACAATGTAATAATATACGTTCTATACAAAACAAGCTCTAGCACGAGCACTCTGAAGTAGATGAGGCCACATGGCTGTTGTGGTCAAGGGACTCTTGATTTCTTTATGAACAGAAATAGAACTGAAGGCTGTTTTGAAAAAATTACAAAACTTTATTGGTAAGAAAGAAAATGTCATACAAGTATAGTAGTTAAACAGTTGAGGGTCATGTAACCAACTTTATGGAAAAAGTGTGAAAAACAGTAGACTATGTTAAATAGAGCTATTTGATACAGGATTTTGAGTAATAGGCTCCAAAGAAATTACTCAGGTTACTTCAAATTAAGGAAACACGACAATTATTTCAAAACCTGATTTACTTGGAAATAAGGTACCTTTTTTTAAAAAGTTTCACTATTTAGTAAGAAGTTCAGTTTTGTTCAGTCTTGCTCAGTTAGGGCCCACCCTTCTTTTGCAAGATGAAATAGGCCTGACTTGAGATTTCAAGGTCCAGACTACGTTTGTGGTAGAACCAGAGATAATCAAGAATCCAGAAATAGATAGTGAAGAGGTCAAACTCAGATTGCTATCTAAGATGAGTAGGAGATAACTGTCAGAGGAGATACATCAATTAAAAGGGAAACCAGGGAGTTCCCTGATGGTGTAGTGGCTTAAGGCTTCACGCTGGCGCTGTCAGCGCTCCGGCCTGGGTTCGATTCCCCGCCGGGGAACTACCCACATACCAAAAGCAAAAAAAAAAAAAAAGGGAAACCAGAGGTGGTGGACAAAAATGGGAAGTATTATAGAACAGAAAGTATCAGCAACAGGGAAAAAAAGCAAGCTACAGATCAGGGCAAGGTAAAAGAGGGCTAGAATTTGTTATGTATTGGGATCCCTGGAGTTTATTTTTACTGGATACATGGTTTTTAAGTGTAGTAGGTAGAGTGAAGTGTTCAGCATTGGTGTAAGCAATAAGAATTAAGCACTTTGGGAAGGCATTCAGTTTATTTCCTTGTATAAAAAGCTAAACACAACAAAAGAAAAAAAAAGATTGGTATTATCTGTGCTCTGGGAAAGGAAGTTCCACAATTACTAAAAACAGGGTGAATCACAAATCATTAGCAGACCCTAGCTCAATCTTATTGGGAAGAGGTTAGAGGGAGGAGAAGAAATACATTAAGTGAGTTGGAAAATAATTAGTGTTGGCATAGGAATAGAAAAAGTCTGAGGGATTTAAACAATTAGGCAGTGTGTTCTAGCTTTATTGCTTTGGATATTATATTTTATTACTACAAGAGCCTTTTTTCTCAGAACTTGCATATGCCTTGCTAGCATTTTATAAATGGAAGACCAATCCAAAAATATACATTATTGGAAATTATATTTCCAGTTATGTGGGAATATATGAGGCACAGGATGCATCATTTTGAAGGAACAGTTAAGTTTATTGGTTCCTATTAGACAAAAGTGTATCCTCCCATAATGGTATTGTTTGTATCTGAATTTACTTCTTCTTCCACTCCATTAATCTTGGCAAGCATGCAATCAGTTTGTCAATGAAAAGGAAGAAAATCCATAGAACACCCAGCGTGAGCACCAAGCATTTATATACTGCCAAAAGTTATGTGGTTCCTATGCCTGGAAAATCTCTTATTATTTCTGATTCTATATATAAAGCATGTTAATTCACATCCTTCCATTATGGGAGAATCATTTTTAGAGCTTAAAGTTTTGTGTTTTTTTCTTTTCCTGCAATGGCAATCTCATTAAGCCGAAGAAGTAAAGGTAACTAGTTCGTACATGTAACCCAGTCAGGAAGGAGCTTCTGCTGTGTGCTATATACAGAAGACCCTGCAAATAAGGCTGAGTCATCAGATGCCCTTCATTGCCCTTCATACCCTTTACTCTGTGGCCCTTAATCTCAGACAAGCATTTGTTTTCTAGACCACAGACTACTGCCAATGAAAGTCTGTGTTTGAAAAAAAAGGTATGTTGAGAGTAGTGTCTTGACACATTAAATAAAGATAAATTCATATTTTAAAAAATTGGGTTTTTTTCCTGAGATCACACCCTTTCTACACATTAGTTTAAAAATACCTTTCTTCATAAGATGTCAAAGAAAATAAATGGTCATATTTTGGTTAAAAAAACATAAATGTTTAACAGTTTTGCACAGTAATATAAAAATCTGTTTTCTAATATATTTTGTAAATGTGTAAATCCATTAATCCATATGAAGGCTATCCAGAAAAAATCTAGCCATAAATGCCAGTATATTTTTTATCATATACATGACTGGATGCTTTCCAGTCAGTCCTCGTATATCTATGCACCACTACACTAAACTACAGAACTTTTAAAATAGAGACATTCAGATATCCCAAAGAACAATAAGATTTTAATATTATGAAAACTGTGAATAAAGGCAAAGTGTTTTTGTGATAAATGTAAAACCATTGCAATATTGAGTTAAGTTCAACACAGACTATCCATTGCATGCATATATGTTTACATGTGCTGGGGACGTGTGTGTGTGTGTCTGTAAAATATCTTATATACATTTTCTGTCCTCAAGAAGATAATCTTTTAATCAAGGAGATAGACATGCAAGGGATATTTACATTAAAGTTTTTAAGTGATATAACTAGAAGCATTTTTAAACAAATGTTATAGGAATTTAGAAGAGGAAAATACTGCCTGCTTACTATGGAAAGCATCACAATATACATTGGCTTGAGTTGTTTAACTCCAGAGAGAAGACTTGAAATGTATAGTCAAGGATTTTTCCATTGACCCACCTATTGCTTAGCACCATTATTTGTGTTTTGACCCCTCACGAAGTCAGAGGAAAAGAGGGCTACTCAAAAGCCTTGTACAAACTTAGAAGAAAGAGTTATGGTTAGAGTCCAGTTACACAGAATGAATGTGCTTCTATTAAATATTAACTATACAAATAATGATATAATAGGGCTAATGGGTTTGAGAACAGAATTGAGTTGATATATCAGCTAAAGATAATTACAGTGCTACAATGCATTGAAAGGTACTAACATTCACAACATGAAGAGTTAGACTTCTCTATGTAATAGAAATGTGTGCTTGTTTGAAGAATAAACTGCTGCCAGACATATTTACTTTATGTGAAACTCCTACATATTTAAACTTGCACTAATTTGAGCAGATAGTATCCAAATAATTAATAAGAACAAATGTCTGCATATCGCTGTGCTAGAGTTGAGACTCTGCATGGTGATGTGAAAAAGTGTGGCACTGAAAGTCAGACAAACCAATTCTTGGATTTCACTTACTAGTCAGAGGACCTTTGGTAAGTTATTTCTCCTTAGGTTTTTCATGTGAAAAATGCAGATAATGACACCCTCCTCATAGTATTTTTATGAGGATTAAGCAAGCTATTTTATGTGTAACCCAGAATGTTAAAATTACAATTTTCCCTGAGGTGCTAAGGTGTGTTAGGTATGACATACCAAAGTAAGTAAGATGCATGACTGACCAAATAATAAATTTGCAATGTAGGTAAACAAGAATCAGTTTCAGAAATCCCTTAGGAATTCCTGAGCCAGATGAAGATCAAAATAAAAAAGATGGACCAACAGAAATATAAGGTAAGCCATATATAATATTAAAAGTTTTCATAGTTACATTAAAATAGTAAAAATAAAAAAGGTTAAAGTAATTTTAATGATATATTTTATTTAACTCAGTATGTTAAGATATTAACATTTCACATTTAATCAACATAAAAATTATAACTGTGTTATGTTGCATTTTTTCATACTAAGTGTTTTCAATTTGGTGTGTATTGTATACTTACAGTACATCTCAATACAGAACATATTTCAAGTCCTTGGTAACACCACATGACTACAGATGCAGTACCAGGGAGTATAGATATAAATACAGTGTTTCTTAAGGTGGGCTTTCTTGCCTAGCAGCACTAAGTATTACCTGTAAAGTTGGCTAGAAGTGGAAATTTTCAGATCCAATCCCAGATCTATTGAATCAAAAACTGAAAGTGGAACCTAGTATTTTGTATTTTAACAAGCTCTCCAGATAACTATGATACCCACTAAAGGCTGAGCACCACTAGTCTAGAACAGCACTTTTATTAAATGTTAATGTAGATACATGTCACTGGAGGATCTTGTTAAGTGTAGAATTTGATTCAGCAGGTTTCATGTGGGACCTGAGCTGCTTCATTTTTAACAAGCTTGTAGGAATGGAGATGTTGTTGGTCCAGATGACAATCAGAGAGCTAAGGGACAGTACAATATTGCACAACGCATTGTAACCCCCAGGGTTGAAAATAACAAATCTAGGATCTGAAAGAGAGTAGTGGAAGTTTTATGAGACAGATTGTTGGAGAAAGGGCTGCAAGTCCCAGGCCCTTTCTTAAGACAGGCTGTAGTGCTACTTCTTTCACCTAACGCTAGCAAGAGGGACCTTAAGGAAACCACTTGAAGAGTTTGAGATGTTTCTTCTGGAGCTTGGAGAACTCAAGGATCCGGCATCAGATCCCTGCCCAGGATACTGAGTACTAAGAGTGATTGATGGCAGTGAGTTTCTCTCAGGGGAGGAAGGTGGGTTATGCTGTGTTTGGGAATAGATTCCCTCTTAAGAGGGGCAAATAAATGCCTGTGTGTTTCCTGTAGTCCAAATGTGAACCCTAGGGGTAATAAACCAAACCTGAACACTTTTGAAGTCCTGACCAAGTGGGTGACAGGAAAGGTGCAAGGAGAGTTCACATCCAGGTCCTAGCTTAAATGGAGCACGGAAAACTGTGGGCTGGCGGACGATGGCCAATCAGGGAGGGCAGCGGGTCTGAGGGCTGTGCTGGGGTGGGGAGGGGCTGCAGGGGAGCCGCGGACAGTCCATGATCGCACACATGAGGGAAAGAATCAACTTGAGTATGTTATGTTAAATATTACAAAAGATTTTATGATTATTCATATATGATATACATTTCTCTATCTATAATATGTTAGTGTATATTTGCATTTAGTATTTTTAAGATTTTTACATTACAGGTCCAGAGATTTTAAGTGGAAACAGCCCTGAACCCCTTTCCTTCAGCCCCTGCATTCCCAAACTGGAGAAGTTCTATAATGGTAGTTGGCAGGTGAGGAGAAGGTGAGAAAGAAAGAATGACCGTGTACCCCTCCCCCTGCAGGAAGGCCTGTGTCGGGAGGGAAGACTATGTGACATTCATCATTTGTCTTTGAATTACTGTAAAAAGTTAGACATTCAAACTTCAGAATTGTACTATGATTGGGAATTAAAGCAAGTCCAGGGCTTTATACTTTCTAAGAAAGTCCGGAAAAGTCCTAAATTCGGCACTGTTTTCTTACAGGAAGAAGAGATGGGGCTGTGATTGGAATAAAGGGACAGTTGTGTCAGTGTCTTAATGACATTTTGGGAGTCCTGCTTCCTCAAGAGAAAGACAAGGCATTATATAAAGTCCTGTGTACACTAGCTACACATTTTACTCCTCAAATAAATGAAAGCTAGATAAAAACAAACAAACAAACAAAAAAACTACTGATCATTAGGTCAACTACAAAAAAACAATGTTGGCTTCTAGAAGTAACACTGAACTTTATTATGGCATCATGCATAGTTAATAAAATACACATTTTCTCTCAAGATCAAGAGTGTAGGTTACTATAGCATAAAACTCTTCAAATAATTTACTTTGAAGTTTTCTGTTAACAGTATGTGTTGATTTTGTAGCTTTAAGTCAATAACTTTTTCTTTAAAAAATTCCCATTTCGAAGTGGTCTTGAAGAGAAACTGCCTACTAAAAAATTTAAAAACACAACTAAATAGGCTTGCAGGTCTTAATGATGCATGTTGGTTTTTAATCAAAATACATCATCCTCTGGGTTTCAAATTTTTAAAAAAAAGTTATATAAGTAAATATACCAGGACTGACTTGTTTCCCCTGAATATATCTCTTGTGGCTTTTGATGCTTATTATTTCATGTCTTGTAAATTTTTAAGTGACTCATTCTCATGTTATCTTTCATGCACTAAAACTTATTCAAAATGATGCAAGTTCCCTCCCAAGAGAAGATAACTTTACCTTGCTGAAAGACACAAAAGATTAGAATATGATTAGAAAAAGAAAACCCTCAACACTATTTCATTGAATACTTGAAATTGGTATCAATTGAGAAGCAATTACTATGGGAGTAAAGAGTGGCAGAATTTTCTTCAAGAAGAAGCACTAAAATAGCAATACTCATTTAAACATTCAGCCAATACTTTGCTTTAATCTCTTGCTGGGGGATAGCTGTATGTCAGGCATTGTCTTTGGAAGTTATGAATATTTACCTATAAAAGTTATAAAATAAGTATAGTAACATGGTCTCAATTTTCATAAGGCCTGATTAATCTAGAAGTTTGCATATGTTCAATCTGCAACTCTAATTATCACTCATAACACCAGATTTACTTAAATCTATCTCCTTTCCCCACCATATTTTCTCTTTTCAATTTAAGGTCAGGTATACTACTCATAAGAAGAATTACAGAAGCCTTGCAGTTTAGATATTTTTTGTAAGACTCAGAGTCTTTAAACGTTTTTGACATTAACCATTCTAACCAACTACTTTTTAAATAACAGTAAGTTCCAAAGATTATTTAATTTTAATCTAAATGTATCCTCTTAGATCATTATCTTCTATTTTTCAAAAGAATGTTACAATTTCTGGTTGAATTGTCCTTATGAAAATTGACGATGAACAAAGGGTTTTTTTTTAGTCATATTCCTCCACTAGTATTTATTAAGCATCCATGATATGCCAGGCAGACACGATGTTGAAGCCTGGAAGGAAAAATGAAACACAACTTCCTGACCTCAGAAAGCTGACAAATTAGAAAGGCTGACAAGTAAATACATAATCCACATTAAATTAATTAGGTGTTGCTATCAAGGGATGCATTATGGGCTATTTTTAACAAAGAGATTGGACAGTTAAGACTTGATGGAAATTAGAAACACTTGCAAAAGGGAAGACATTTTAAGCTAGAGAGAAATGAGACTGTACAGGTAGATTGGAGCACATTTGTGGTATATTGATGATTGAAAGATGGAGAAAAAACACAATTCAAATTCAATTTTAGTTGAAGCTTGAGGTTTGGTGTCATCACTTAGCACACTGCTGGACATATAGTAACTTTTCAATAAAGACTTGATGATTGAAAGATTCCAGAGGAAGGAGGGTGAAAAATATTGATTCCTTATTTGGTACTTATATCTGTCCACCAGATTTGACCTCCTGTAGAAAAACCTGCAGCTCTGAATTTATAGCTTGGGTGAAGGAGAAAAAGAGGTAAAAGATAAACTAGGTGAGAAAGTATAGGTTCTATTTTATCTCCTCTATTCCAGGCCTCCAGATTATCCCTTACCTTTAATTAATTTTGAGTGTGTCTTTAAAGAGTCAAAGTACATGCTGCTAGAAGGAAATTTTAGTGCAACATGGTTTCTGTTTAAAGGAGAAGAAAAGGTTAATATTTTTAAAAAATAAAACACATATGTTGAGATTAATTCTAAAAATGTGTGTGAAAGCAGGACAGGTGGAGGACATAGAAAAATAGGATAACTTGTGCCAGTCAAGCCAATAATACTATTCATAACTTAAAGCTATAGGGCATTTAGCCATGAATTTTCACTACATATCTCAAAAAGTTTTTAAAATATTGATTTTAGAAGTCAAAAGCTAATGCCTCACTATTCAGAGAATTATTACTTTGAAGAATTGGAAGGGTAAACAGTACAAGTATGACTTTCATAGTATACTTTACACACTCTATATAGTGACAGAATAATAAATCATATGTCCATTAGAGTTTATCACATTATATTAAAATATATGTCTGCATATTTTTTATCATCAAGAGCTCTCTTAGCAAGTTTTGTCTGCTCATCACCTGGGAGAAAACCTTGCACATTGGGATCATTTAAGAATGGTTGAATGAAGGAATAAATGTCTGTATGATGAACTACCTTACATTGAGGTAGTGGCTTTCCAACCAATGATGTGACAGTCCAATCGTTGACTAGAAGGTAAAAAATATAAAGATAAGTGTATGTTCTAGTTCAGTGGGCAAATTTTTGCTGTAAAGATCTAGATAGTACACATTTTAGGCTTTTAGGGCTAGACAGTAACTGTTACAACTTCTCAACTCTGCCATTGTGTGAAAACAGTCATAAGCAGTAGGTAAAGAAAGAGATGTGTCCGTGTTTCAATAAAAGTTTATTCAAAAGACAGGCAGTGGGAAGGATTTCCAACCCCAACTCATTGCGTATAATTTTCTTAAAGATATGGGTAAGAAATACAACTTTAAAATATTTAATTTTGCATCATTTATATCTGGTTTTGAAAAAAAAACCATTAATATTAGACCTACAAAAATACCAAAAAGAAATTTCAGAATAGCTGGTTTGTTTATTATAAAATGTTTGGAATATGAAGTGTTTTATTCCCCTGCTTCTTTGATCTAGAGGAGGATATAAGAAACGTATTATGCAACATACCACTGAATTATGTTGCTTAAATATTTTTTTTCATTGAAAACAGCATAGGCTTTGCAGTTACTGCATTGTAGGAAAAATGTGAAAGGAGTGCAGAAAGGAGGCAGGAAGGAGAAGAGGAAGAGAGAGGAAGGAAGGGCAGGAGAAAAAGAACAAGAGAGGAGGAGACCATTGAGAGGTGCTGCTTCAGGTTTTCAGAAATAAATTAAATAAATAAAAATAAATCGGTTTAATGTTCTATTACAATGCTAAAGCTAAACATAAAATTACAACCCTGATATTTATGCAGTTTATACAAAAAGTTTCTACTCTGTTTCAAAAATGGAAGAAAATGGCAAATGCTGGGATACAAAATACACCTTTAGAATAAAACCCCCCTTTTCTTTAAGCAATCATATCTATGGCATATAATTTCAACTAATACACACAAAGGGTTTTAGGTACAAAGTACTTGCTGTGAAAATTTATTAGTTGCTTCAGCTACATAAGCATAATGAGTTTGACTCCCTGGCACCACAATTTAATGTTAGAAGTAAACAGTTTGTCTCCTTTCCTCCTACCTCTTGTTTTTCCTAGATTTGACTAGGAATAGAAGAAAAAATGTCAATCTAATGACAGTAATTGTTGCCTAATGGCAAGCAGCCTGTCAAATTAGCATAAGTGTCCATTTAAAAGCAAACTTTTATGTGGTTCGCTAAACTATTAAGGCTATTAGTTGAAACATGGAATTGATTTATTTTACTCATTGCATTAACCTCATCTTGCATACTTATCAGTATCTTATACAGGGCAAAGCAAATGCACCTTGATGTTTTATAAAATTGAATTGAAATTCAAGTCATTCACTTTTAATAGCTTCACACTGCTATAATAACAAGAGGGTGACTAAGACTGCCAGAATCTTCATTATGAGAAATTAAGTGAAGCTTCAGTAATAGCATCCTCATGGAAAATGAACTTCATGTCACTGTACCAGTGTAATTAGTAGCATACAGCCTTTATTTTGATGGAGTTATAGGTTCTTTGATCCATAAAGCCAAAAGGCAGACACTTTTTAAGTTAAATAAAGGAAGTTAAAAAAGATTAGTTGCTTTAACAAAACTCAATTCTCACTTGACAATGAGAAAGGAAATATGTAATGTGATAAATGGTTAATATCAACAGTATATGTAATAATGTAATTTGAAAAATATAAAATGTATGTTTAATAATAACTATATATGTAAAAAACATGTATGTCCAAGAGTAATTGTGCATAGTCAGAAATAAAATGTACCCCATGTAATATGAATTAAGCATGTACACAGGATATAGTCACTACGCAAGACAGCGTAGTGCTCGGTTAGGACACAGGCTAATACCTACCAGTCTAGTCTTACTGCTGTAGTCAAATGTTATGGAGCACCATTTTCTGTTTGAAGAATCTTACATCTTCTGAGATTTGTAAAATAATTTAAACATCTTTTCTTTCAATACATTTATTCACTGTTCATTCATAACCTGGCCCCTTCTAGGCAGCCCATTCATTGAAGGCACCATGTCTGAGGCACTGTGTGATCCAGTTACTTAGCACATCAGTTTAAACTAAACAATCTTGTAAGCAAAAAAGATAGAAAATGACAATATATCAAAGTATATGAAACTGTGAGGGTAAATATAACCAGCTGGATAATAGGAAAGCAAAGAGTTGGAAATACTAGAGAGCATTCACATTTACAGAAATTAAAAAAAAAAAGGATGCAACTTAGAAAGGAAGATACATTTAGGAAAAAAAGATGGTGAGTCTGGGTTTCTTCATCAAGGGAGGTATAATTTGAACACTAATTTTGACCATTCAGTGCCTCATTGTTGCTTAACAGAATTTATTGCTATAAAAACTTGGTAAATTTTAATATAATATAGATTCCTAGCAACTTAATTTTTGCTTTATTAAGTATCATCGGCATGATAAACACTTAACATCATTTTGGAGTAATTATTACTGGTGAAAAAATAAGTTAATGTTGACTTAATTTTTATTACTATTAAATTTCTAGTATATCTAGAAAGGTCAGAATAATAAAGTCATATTATTATTTCAATAATGTTTTTATTAACTCTAATTATGTTAGTGTTAGAGACAGCCTACAATATTCTGCTACACTCTTCTCCAGCTTCAGAAACAATTTAGGGTAAGTGTGGTGTAAGAACATTTCAAATTTTTGTTAACTTCCCATTTATATCTTTAGATATTCCTTTTTCAGTTTACCAATTCTAATCATCATTCATGATTCCTCACCCTGAAAGATAAGAACATTCATTTATATCACTTATCTAAATTCTCTCCTACCTCCTCATAATTTTAATGATTTTTATTAGTAATACTATTGGTAACTTTTGCAATTTAAATCATATTCTTAAATCTCTGCTATTTATTTTCTCACCTTAGACATTGACACGAAGTTGCCTTTTCCTTGCCCATCATCTCCTCAATTCTCTACCCAAAACCTATTAGCTATACCCTTCCTTCTACACTATTGAAGCTGAAAATTTCACATTTTATTCTGTAAGATATAAATCAGTCAAATGAAAGAGGTTCCAAGGGGACCATTTAAAAGCTTATGTTAAGTGCTCCCTAAACTTTGGAGGACACTGTGGACTAGTGTCTGATTTACAAGTGAAAAATCTAGAATGCTGGATCCTGCGGGTGACAGGCTTCTCTGATGTCCAACAATGAGCAGTTTAAACACTAAAGCTGTGCTGAGACAAGGGGAGGCTTTACCTCTGACAGAAGCTGTCTTAGAAATATTAACCATATTACACTTGCCCAGAGATATTAATAGCTGAATTGAGAATGTTCTGTGTGTGGCTTTTATTATTTAAAAATGGCTCTAAAAGTCATAGACTACCCCAAACTCACACCCAGTAGGAAAAGGGCTACCCCTCAGCATGAGTTTAAAAAGGTGAGAAAGGAAAAAAGCAAATCTATCCTGTCTGACCATTTTACCTGTGACTAACAACAATAACACATGTATTAGGGAGTAATTATCTAAAACAGAAATGCTGAGGCATCACTCTGGCATATAAATAAGCACTAGCTAGAAAAAGCAAATAAGAATTTCTAGGAAAAGTGCATTAAAAACTACAGAGGATGCTTAGCATTACCCCAAACCTGCCAACACAGTTTCAAACAGGGAGGTTTAGGTATCTTGGTCCGTCAGCATCTACCCCTGTAGTTTTGATGTTCAGTTCTGATTCATTATAAGAAAAATATTAGAACTGTCTTTAATTATTATATTTGTTCTCTTCCTTAGCAACAAGAAAATAACTGGAAGTTTTATTGCACTTACATTAACATTATAAAAATATATATCCAATAAAATTATATTTACTACTATATTATGTATAGGTATGCATATATATAATGTAGGTACACATATATGTCACTAGCTATTGTTGATGATAATATTAACAAGAAATCTCTAAAGAATGAGGTAAAAAGCTGTGGGTTGTTGCATGGTTGTTAGGGTTTAATCTGTACAAAACAGTTTATGAAAGATTTTATCTCTTCTTTGAAATAGGCTTATGAATTAGGTATATGTATTAGAATTCAACAATTTCCACTTCACAGACAATAACAGAGATTAAAATAATTTAAGGTGATTTAAAATCAGGACATTTTGCCTTCAAAGACTGTGATCTTAACGACCCAGTTCTACTTCATTATTGTGCTTCATTGGGATTTTGCATTTCTTATGACACTTTGGAAAGGTCAAATTGGTTTCAGTTAATTGACATATTGATCACTGTTTGTATTACTTAAAGATAAATGATATGCTATTAGGTGCCAAAAATTATTCTAATAAGTAGAAAATACTCTCAATTCACTATAATAAAAAAAGATATGACAGCAATTCACAAATGGCTTATAAAGACAAAAGTTATGAAATGGCAGACTGCTCTTACATTTGAATTAACATGATTGACATTTCTTTCAAATGCTCCACAATTCATATAGACAGAAACCGAAAAAGTCATCCATTTTCAAGTTTCTCAACTCTGTATAGCTCAGACATATTTGTGATAGCCATACATAAAGGGGTATGATGGCAATCCCCTTATATTGTTTGCCATCTCTTATTGTGAAAGAGTATTCAACTTTCAAGAGCAGAAAATGGCTTCCATTTACACATCTAATCTATGCGTGGATTTAGATTCATGCAGGGCTATTTTTGCATAACAGTGTTAGAAAGTTCCACTGATTCCAGCTTCCACAGTAAATAGAAAGATCATAGAGAATCTCCTTCATTTATAATGTCTCCTCTGAATACATAGTTATAGTCCACTACAGTATAGAAAGGGGAGTTATTCTTATAAGGACACAAGGTACTGTGTTAAGGTGAAATTCGTGATGACAGCAGGATAAAATAAAGGTAGAATGAAAGTATGGTCTTATAAAAAATAGAAAGAAAAACACAGCTCTATGTTATAATTCTCTTTACCCTTTAACATTTGTAAGTTCAAGTGTTTTAATTTTTTCTTGGGTTATTAAAACAAGATTCTATTCAGGCATTGACACCCTGCATATTATAAATCTTCATTTCCTATAAAATCAATTTCTCAAACAGAAAAATTTCACTCAAGTTCTCACGGAACTGCAGTGACTACTTAGACAAATTGTGGTGATAAATTTAAGGAGCTTTATGAAATAGTCCCTTTTATATACAGACTTTTCTTATATCTATGGAATTTTAATTTAAAATTTAAATACACTTCTGAGAGTCTTTATCCACCCTCATAGTATTACAGAAACCAAGAGCCTTAATTCCAATATGATAGGTCACAATGCTGGTTGTATTGATGATAGAAATCTGTTTTACATGTGTCTACTTTTTTTTTCTTGTGAGTGTGTGTGTGTATGTGTGTGTGTGCTAAAATACACATTAAATTTATTATTTTAGGCATGTTGAAGTATACATGTAAGTATTAAGTACATTCACATTTCATCTCCAGAACATTTTCATTATTTCAAACTAAATTGATGTGCCTAATAAATATTTACTTACCATTCCTTCTTTCCCTACCCACTATTCTACTTTCTATCTCATGAATTCGACTATTCTAAGTACCTCATTTAAGTGAAAGTTAAACAATACTTACCTTTTTGTGTTTAGCTTATTTGATTTAGAATAATGTTTTTAAGGTTCATCTATGATATGCATCAGATTTTTATTTTTTTAAGACAGAATATTATTCCATTTCATGTATACACCACATTTTGTTTATTTATCTGTTGATGGGCATTTGGATATTTCCATATTTTGGCTATTGTGAATAATGAGGCTACAAACACTGCTGTCCAAATATCTGTTCTAGCTCCCTGATTTTAATTATTTTGGGCATATACCTATAAAACTGGAATTGATGAATTATATGGTGATATCATCTTTAATACTTTTGAGGAACTGTCATGCTGTATTTCACAGCAGATATACCATTTTACATTGGACAATTAAGTTCACGAACTCATCCAAAAAGAGGATGCTATATACCTCATTGCTGAATATCACTAGGGTCACCTTTGAAGTACTCCCCTTGGAAAGCTGTGCACTGATATTACCTAGTCCACTCTACAAAGCAATTTTGAAACTCTTTTTCTGGAATAGCCATCAGAGCTATTGTATTACCCTTGATGTCCTGAATGTTATCAAAATGTCTTCCTTTCAATATTTCCTTTATCTTCAGGTAAAGGAAAAAGTTATTAGGGGACAGATCAGGTGAGTATGGAGGGTGTTCCATTATAGTTATTTCTGTACTGGCTAAAACCTCCCCCACAGACAGTGCGGTGTGAGCTGGTACATTGTCATGATGAAAGAGCCTTGAGTTGTTGGCAAAAAGTTCAGGTCATTTTTGTGTTTTTCCTACAGTCTTTTCAGCACTTCCAAATAGTAAACTTGGGTAGCCGTTGGTCCAGTTGATACAAATTCATAATGAACAATCTCTCCGATATCAAAAAGAGTTAGCAACATTGTTTTGACTCTCGATTTGGACTGATAGAACTTTTTGGTCATGGAGAATTGGCTTACTTTTATTGTGTACTTTGGCACTTTGTTTCATGGCTGTAGTGGTACACCCATGTTTCATCACCAGTGATAACACAGCCCAAAACATTGCCTTGCCTTTTCAAAGGTCTTGGCAAACTTTGACTCTCCTTTGCTTTCATTCATTTTTGAGCACCTTTGGGACCATTTTTGCACACAACTTTCTCATGCCAAGATTTTCAGTTAAGATCTTTCTGTTTCTCTATTGATGTTTACTTGGTCTGCTGTGCTTCTCACAGTCAACTGATGATTTTGATATACAATTTCACAAACTTTTGCAATGTTTTCATCAGTTCTGGTTATTGCTAGCCATCCTGACCTCTCTTCATCAGTGACACTTTCTCTCCCCTTAGAAAAACATCTAATCCCTTTGTACACTGTCATTTTCTTCATGGCATTATTCCCATTAACTTGGCCTAACATGTCTCTGATTTCACTTCCACTCTTGCCAAGTTTAACAAGAAATTCAATGTTTGTTCATTGCTCTACTTCAAGTTCCCATATTCTCATGATGGCACACAAAAACATGCAAAAATAATGCATGGTACTCAGTAAGACACCGGCACACATCAGCATGGACAGAGCTGTGAGACACAGATATACCAAGATTATGAAACCTTACTGAGTTGTTTGCACAGTGCTGCCAGTGTAAGCTCATGGTGGTAAGTTCACAAATTTAATTGTCAGACCGTGTGTGTGTGTGTGTGTGTGTGTGTGTGTGTGTGTGTGTAATCATATTAGAGGTGTTAGGTAGTATATCATGGTGATTTAGATTTGTTGATGATTAATAATGTTGAGTATCATTTCATGTTTTTACTGGTCATTGATCTTCTTTGGAGAAAAGTCTATTCAAATCTATTCACCATATATTAATTGTTATTATTATTTTTGTTTTGTTTTGAGACACAGAATTTCTTTATGTAATCTGGATATTATTTCCTTATCAGACATATGATTTGTAAATACTTGTATATATAGTTGTAAATATATATGTAGGCTTTCTGGGGAAAAAAACCCAGCCACAAATGCCTCAACTTTTCTTTTTCTGTTTTGTTTTTTTTTTAGAGGTGAAATAAAGAGATAGTTTATTGAAGAGAAAGTACACTCCAAAGAGGTAGGAGCAGGCTCAAGCAAGGAGAGTGGCCCAAGAGCCTCAATTTTTCATATTTCATGATTGGATACTTTCTGGACAGTTCATATATGTGTGTGTGTGTGTGTGTGTGTGTGTGTGTGTGTGTGTAATTTTAGTGTTCAATACTCTTCTCTGAACAGCAGGTAATGAATGCCACAGAACCACTTTTGTTAACTGCACATATCTATAAATAAAAAATTTTTTCAAAAATATTGTGTATATTTTTGTAATTAGCTCAAGAATCTTAGATATATTTTTTAAAATAGTGCATTCATGAATAATGCTTCCTCCTAAGTATCAATTCCTGGCCATTCTCTTAGCTACTTTTTCTTCTCTGACTTTTGAAAAATGATCTAAAAGGGAGCAATATTGAGCTCATTGTGAAGAAATTTCAAATTAGACCACAGCCCACATTACTATTCTTTCTCAGAAACCTAAATAGTGATATATGGCTATTATTTGATAGAGCTACCTATCCATATCTGGCCATCTGCTTGCTACATTTAGTGAAGCATTAGATGGTATACTGAGTGGAGAGAAGAGTCATACAGGTGCTATCTAAAAAAGAGAGACCACAATTAACAATACACACAATATTACATACAAATTCTACATAAGCCAACTTCTGATCCTTAAGCAAGTGAGTACAGAGACAACACATTTCAGGTTTATGAAAACCTCAGGACAATGCATTGTAACTACAAATTTCTTCAATGCAATTAAAGACAATGCATGTGGTTATCATTTTGACAATAAAATTAGACAACTTTTAGAAGAAATAGCTTTGTTAGGAGCAGATTATGTTTTAATCAATTTCTACACTAAAAGCTTATGTACTATAGAGAAAATTCTAAGATAAAATGTAAAAGTAAAAGCTTCTTTCTTTTGAAAAATTTACTGTTTGGTATTCCCCAAGTAACTGTGAAGTCCCATTTCCATAGGAGATACAAGTCAGAAAAGATTGATGAAATATGGCAGGGCAGCATCAAGGCTTTAGCAACATTAATTTAAAATGCCTTTCTCTTCCATTCTCTTGTGTAAATTGCTGAGCAATCATTATTTTTCTTTACCTTTTCCTTTGGGTGATAGAGTTTGTGTCATGCCAGGATCATAGTTCCCTCACATTAATTATGAATGACTGAAATCTACTGTTTTATCATATGCCTATGAAGACAAATTCTGTGAAGAGATATATGCTATAAAGAAACACTTGAGCTCTTAAAAAATTTCATTTCATTTTAGTACTTTAAAAACCAGTGCTTGGGGTTTTTTTTTTTTCCATGTTAAAAGCTATAAAGAGGTCACTGCTCTATTCAGGAATACATATTATTGAAAACTTCAAAACAAAATAGCTATGCAGAAGAAAAAAGACATCTCCAAAGACACTTTTCTTATAGGTACCCCAAAGTCAAATTCAGAACAAAACTCAATCATCAGCTAGCATCTAAACAATTAAGAAATCACACAATTTATGAGACACTACTGGAGAAGACCAGCAAACAATCAACCTAAAAATTAGTAAAGGATGGTTCCTCACAACCAAAAAAATATATATATACTGTCAAGACACTAAGCATTCTAAGAGTAATTTTTAAATGTGCAAACAAATACATAAACATAATTATTTTGTATTTAGAAAACTTTCTTTGAACTGCAATAGACATGTTCAATTTCATACCAAAAGCTCTTTGGAATAGCATTGAGCCTTTGCTCATTATTTGTGTGCTGTAGAGCTCATGTGATAAAACTGAGGGTTTGATTCACACTCTTTTCTTTAATATCTAAAATATGTTTCACACTAAGCCCCTTAATGTCACTATATATTCAGAGGTATTATATCAAATAAACCTTAATCATCTAAGGCTATTTGTAAGTAACAAAAATCACTGGGACATTCAAAAGAAAAATGTTTCAAAAATTTTGTTCATTTTTATCCAAACAGAAAACTGAGAACCAATTAAATATTGTTGTTCTTATAGTTAGTTTAATAAACTAGACAAGATGGCAGAGTAGAAAAACACAGTGCCTGCTTTTTTTCATGAATGCATTAAAATTAAAACTAAGTTACAGAATACACAGTGTGGAGAATCATCTGAAGTCTAGCCAACATAAGTTTATAACTAAGGACACAAAAAAGAGGAGGCCACATCAAGACTGGTAGGAGGGGCACAGACAAAAAAGGTACCAAACCTCTGGTGGAAGTAGAGAATCAGAAGGAATATCTCAGCCACAGAGCTTCCCCTCTGGAGGAGCAAGAGACCTCAGCCCCATACCAGGCTCCCCAGCTTGGAACAATGGTACTAGCAAGAAGAGATCCACAACATCTAACTGAAAAACAGGGAGACTCTGATAGTCAAGTTGGGATGGATGGTTGTAAAAAACCCAATGTCCTCTTGAAGTGCCTATACAGATTCAGTCACTTGTGGGAACTCATCCTGAGCTCTGACAGAGGGAGAAATGTTGACTTAGGAGGCATTGGAGGCATATAAGTGGGAGCCAGAATGAGGTGTGTGGCTTTGGGGCAAGGGCTGGAGGACAGTCACCATTTTTCCTGGGTGGGTCCTCCTCCCATTCAGCTGGCTGGTGGGTAACATCTTTCCTGTGTTGCGCCCACCCCTTCATGGCCAAATCTGAACCTGATTGGTATGGTGACCTCCCCTCACTCTACCCTATAGACTCACTGGGACCCCACCTCACTCAGCTCCTCCAATGTTAGAGGCACTTTCTCAGGTGAGTAGCCAGCTCCATCCACACTGCAATCTTCTTGGAAAACAATTGAAGTCCACAGGCTACAGGCAGGTGACAGCCAGCGTTAGTGTGCTCTAAGACTTTTGTGGAGCAGCCATAGGCAAAGCATTGGCACCAAATTGGAATCTACAGGAGCACTCAGGACAGGTGACCAGGGAGACAGTGCTAGGGCCCCACAGGGTACCTACTGCATAAACCTATCCAGCAATACTGGGAGATGTAGCAAATTTACCTAATGTATAGAAACCAACACAGATAGGCACCCAAAATTAGGGGGGAAAAAGTATATCTCAAATAAAAGAACAGCTGAAAACTCCAGAAGAAGAACTAAAGAAGATGGAGACAAGCAACAACAGAACTCAAAATGATTATTATAAGAATGCTCAAGAAACTTAATGAAAACTTCAATAGAGAGATAACAAGCATAAAGAAGGATGTAGAAACCATAAAACAGAACAAGTCAAAAATGAAGAATACAATAACTGAAATTCAGAATGCAATAGAAGGAATCACCAGCAGACTAGATGGAGCAGAGGACTGAAGCAGTGATTTGGAAGACAGGTAGGAGAAAACATCAATTAGAACAGCAAAAAGAAAAAAGAATATAGAAAAATGAGGATAGTTTAAGGGACCTCTGGGGCAACATCAGGCATAACAACATTCACATCAAAAGAGCACCAGAAGGAGAAGTGTGAAAGCAAGGAATTGAGAACCTATTTGAAGAAATATGACTGAAAACCTCCCTATCCTGGTGAAGGAAACAGACATACAAGCCCAGGAAGCACAGAGGGTCTCAGACAAGATAAACCAAACAGACCCACACCCAGACACATTGTAATTAAAATAGCAATGGTCAAAAACAAAGAGAAAAGAATCCTAAAAACAGCAAGCGAAAGGCAACTAATAACTTATAAGGGAGTTTCTATAAGACTGTCAGCTGATTACTCAACAGATAGCTTGCAGGTCAGAAGGGAGTGGGAGAAAATATTCAACATAATGAAAAGCAAGAAATTACAACCAAAATTAACCTGCTTAGTAAGGCTATCATTCAAAATCAAAGGATAAACATGGAGCTTTCCAGACAAGAAAAAGCTAAAGGAGTTCATCATCACTAAACCAAAATTACAAAGCATGTTAGAGGGACTACTTTAAGATGGAAAAAAAAGGGCAAGATTATGAATAATAAAATGGCAATAACTACATATCTATAAAAATTATTTTCAATTTAAATGGATTAAAATCTCCAGTCAAAATACATGGAGGGTATTGTGCTGAGTGGAGTGTCAGAGAGAAAGACAGATGCAACATGATTTCCCTTATGTGTGGAATCTAAAGAACAAAAATAAACAAACAAATCAGAACAAACTCAGATATAGAAAACATTTAGATGGTTGCCAGATAGGAGTGTGGGTGAAAATAAGGGAAAGGGTTAATAAGTACAAATTTGTTTGTTGTTACAAAGTAGTTAAGGAGATACAGGGGATAGTATAAAGAATATAGTCGATAATACAGTAACTATGTATAATGTCAGGTGGGTACTAGATTGGTTGAGTTGATAATTGGGAGAGGGTTGGGGGCAGGGTGAAAAGGTGAAGGAAGTAAGAGTACAAATTGGTGGTTACAAAACAGTCAGGGGGATGTAAAGTAAAGCATAGGGAATGTAGTCAATAGTATGGTAATAACTATGAGTAGTGCCAGGTGGGTATTGGAGTAGTCAGGGGATCACTTCTTAAATTATATAAATGTCTAACCACTATGCTATAGACCTAAAATTAATATAAAATAATATTGAATGTTAAAAAATGAGGTGTTTTATACACACACACACACACACACACACACACACACATTACTCAGCCAAAAAAAGAATAACATATTGCCAACGTGATTGGACCTAGAGGGTATCATGCTGAGTGTAGTAAGCCAAAGAGAGAAGGACAAATGTCATATGATTTCACTTATTTTTGGTATCTAAAACAAAATAAGTAAACAAAATAGAAACAGACTCATAGATACAGAGAACATTTTAATGGCTGTAAGATGGGAGTGGGAGGTGGAGGAATGGGTGAAAAGGGGGAAGAGATTAAAAAGTACAAATTTATAGTCACAAGATGTAAAGTACAGCATGGGGCATACAGTCAATAGTACTCATAATATAATAACTATGTATTGTATAGACGAGTACTAGATTTATTGAGATAATGAGTTTGGAAGTTATATAAATGACTCATCACTATGTTGTACACCTGAAACAAATATTGTATGTCAAATGTAACTGAAAAATAAAAAATTAAAAAATTGTAAATGAAAAAAGTTTTTAAAAAGAAAAGGTATTAAGTTTCAAAATGATAAATTGAGTGCAGAGAAGAATTAATGTATACTAATAACATATGTGTCACTCAATTTTTTATAAAGCATCTTTAATGAGATATCATGTACCTACAATAAAATGCACCAATTTTAAGTGTATAATTCCATGAGTTTTGACAAATGTATATAGTTATGTAACCATAATACAATAGAAGTATAGGATATCTTTGTCACCCCCAAAAAGTATCCTTATACTCTTTTGTTATTAATCCTCTCTCCAGTCCCTGGACACCACAAATCTGTTTTCTGTCACTATAATTATGCCCTTATTAGAATTTTCTATAAATGAATTCACACTGTAAAAATTTTTTAAAAATATCAACTAGACTGTCTGTTGTAGATAAAAATCTGCTCAGGTATACAAATTATACTGTGTAGGTAAATTTTCACCTTAATATATTTTTCACAAAGATCATAGGATTCAGTATTACATCTCAGGAAGGAAAATAATATCTAGACTTCATGGGATTAATAAAAGAAACTTAATTATTTAAAAAATCACAAAGGTTGTATGTTGACTAAAAAAATGTCTAAGAGAGCTAACAATGTTCTGTGTATTTTTTAAGCTATCTCTCACGTAAGCGTCACCTACTATAAAGTTTCACCTCATTTCTTATCACACCCCCATTTTTACATTTGTTCCTTGTATTCTTCTCTTACTCTCCTTCCCTCTCATGTCCAATCTCAGATTATTTCACTCTAAGTTTTCCTGACCTCTCTACTTCCTTTCCAGGTTAGATAACACTACTGGTGTCACCACATTATCTACTGACATAGCTCAAGTCACACCACATTATGCCTGTTTGCTTATGGCTCCCTCCATCTCAGTATATTGTGGACCTTTTTAGGGCAGGGTTGCTGATGCTATTTCTAAGAACCTGTATAGATTGTCATAATCTTCACATAGTGACAATCAACAAGTATGTTTTTAAATAATTAATTAATATATAAATAAACCACTACAAAAAGGAATATATAACAAAAAAAAAAGAGACAAGGACTTACATAATGATTTTTACAAAGGACACTCTTTATAAAAAAGAGAACAAACAGATGGCTCTTTGTTTAAAAAAACCACTTTAATTATTTTTTTGTTTTTTTTTTTGAACAAGTTAAAAGTCAAAATTTCCATTGCAGAAGAAGGAGTGAGCTAAATTTTGCCCACAAAAAGTGATAAGGATTTTGGAACTGAAGGAGGAGGAAGAGAAGATAACAACAAACTGGAACCAGAGTGGGAGCGTGACCTGTAGGAGGTTCACCCTGGCATGGCATGGCATCGGTGAATGTTTGAGTGATAGTTAATATTAAATTTTAAGTTGCCTCCCATATTGTATGGTGCAGTCAACTAGTCCCATTACACCAAATACTGAGTAAAACTTTGACTATATACAATTATCATGAATTTGTGTCACTGGAGGTAGAAGGAGATTAAGGTGTTGATGAGTGTGCAACGTGAGATGAAGCTATCAAGGAAGCAGGTCAAGAGACTCCAAGTGAGAACAAAGAAATTGGCAAAAACAAGATGTCAGAGCAAGAGTTGAAGAAGAGAAGTGGCAGCTCCCAGAGAACTATTAAAGGTATTATTGAGGATATCCTCAATTATACTCACTAAGGATAAGTAAGTAAATGGGATCACTTCTAGCTATTTACTTTGAATATTAAAAACAAGAGTCTCCAGTAAGCTAAAAGGTTTGGGGATGGTTGCAAGTTTGTCTTACAACTACAAAAAGCTTCTAGTTTGAGAAAAGTTTACATGTCTTGGAGAGTACTTTATGATTAACAAAGCATTCCTGCAAACAATCTAAACCCACACGTATGTGTTAAAGTAACAGCTGAATGAAAATATAAAATGCATTAATAACATACTATAACGAAGTTGAAATGCCTTCTAGCAAAGCACACTTGAAAAGGTAAACTTGCCATATACAATGAATATATGAAACATTGTGTACTAGGTAACAAGAAAAATCTATGACTCTTACTCAGATTGAAGGAAAACACTTCAGTGAAAATGATCTTGGTATGTAAATGAGAAGCCAGCAACCAGGCAACCCCTAGAGTGATGAAATGCATGAAACAGTGAACAAAGTTGAACACATCGACCAAGTGAGAAATTCTCACTACAAAAGAGATTGTAGCCATAGATGAAGTAAGCCCTCTGAGAACACTACATCTCTATCTAGGAACCATGATTCCACTTCAAGGGATTTGGTTTGAAACCTAATTCCTCTGTGGGCAGAATTTATGAAAAAGGGAACATGCCCACCTCTTCATTTTTTAAATTAATGCAGAATGAAATGGGTATAGTAGAATTTCTCTCAATACCATTATTAATCTGCATTTATCTTGGGAAAAAGAGATGAATCACCTAGGCATTCATACGTCAGGAGAATCTGCATTTGAAATGCAAATAAAGTAGACCTCAGTTAACCAAGACTCAAGCATTCAGCACGCTCAAGCAACATAATATGAGGGTTTTGCCGGTTGCTTGAGAATTTTGCTGGTTGCATGAGTGCCAGGTCCATTTACCCAGCATCTACCACTTCCCATGGGTGCTGGTTAACTGAGACTTTACTGTAGTTACTGTTGGATTTGACATTAAATCTGAAAGTCTCCAGAGGTAATTGAAGGCCATACAGTGTGCCTCTAATCTCAAGTCCAAATTAAGCATATTAATATTATGATTTGACATTTGGTCTGCCACAAGGGAACCAGCCTTTTTAAGTGTTACACATACTTTACAATGACCAGAGTGGATAGAATAGAGCAAATGCTATGAAGTCACAAATATTTCATGGTGACATCTGTGGATAGCTTTGTGTGTCTCATACCTGGCTAATTTCTCTTGCAATGAGCCTAAAAACTATAACCATATAAATAAAATAGGATATATGAAAAGGTTTTGGCTTTTGAATAAAAGATATAAGCATTAGAATTATTTAAATGTGCATTTTGTCATATGTACGAAGGAATATTCATTTTTATGAGTAATTTTCAGGGTGATCAACCTTATAGTTACATTTTTATGTGTTTGGATCTCTTTTAATATAAAGAAGATCACTCACACTATTGCAAAAAGTATTGGTTTTGTAGCAAATAGAAAAGTCATTAAAATAATTAAACATCATCATTAATCAAAGATGTTAATTATTGCATTGGGAAGAAAGCAAGGTTTAGACTAACTCAATGAACACAAGTTTTGAATATGTTCTGTTATTATACTACAAAAAATAGTCTTCTGGACAAAAACTAACCTTAATTAAGAGAAAGGAAACAAAGCACCAAATGGGCCAGGAAGTTCCTATTTTTGATGGACCTCCTTTCATAAATATGCACTATTAGTGCTGAGTCAGACAGAAAAGGCAAGGTGACATATTCAAATTCTAATTATTAAATTTCCACTCCTTGTAATTCAAAATGTTTCAGAAGAATTTGTTCATCAAATGAGAGCGAGAATGTCAGAATTCTCATTTTTTAAGGCAGTATTTATCTACTAAAGAAAAAAAGTCGCTCTAATTCATGCATGAATAAGCCAATGTTAGAGATGAAATTGAACTTTCGCACCATGAGAAAGCAATTGCCACAAAGGAAACAGCACAATTAGCACTTACAGATAATATCAAAGAAGTGCTGAATGGCATGGAGTCTTAGCAATATGATTTCTGTAGTATGAGATAACATGTATAGAGTGGCATTAATTTTATATTAACATGTAAATAATGAATTTCAGAGGGAAGTGAAGTCAACTACATTTATTATTTCTCATTCTCTTCCTCTGTCTATCACATTAAAAAACAAATTCAAGTTACAGGTAGCCCACTTGATAGTCATTTTCTCCATTTTCTGATTAATTTAGCTTAGGAAATTAAAATTTTAGGTGGTAGGAATTTCTCTAAACATACATTATTATCACTTTCTTTACTTTTAAATATAAAGTTATTTTTTATAAAATGGAAATGAAGAGTGTCGGTGAAGATTAGTTTTTTTAATAATTTAAGCTCTGTGGGCAAGGTGACAGCAGCAAGGTTATAATTTGATAGATGGGAAAGCTATGTAGAGCTTAGATTTATAAACATTTCTATTATTTTTTCCTTCAACATCAGATCAAAAGATATAGACTATAAAAGCATCCTTGAATGAAAAGGCCTAGAGACTCAACATGCTCTCTGTCATTTTTCAGACAGAATTATATCCAAAACAGTGGTGCTACAGAAATGTAAGCCCAATCTAACACACAAACAAAAAATTGACTCCAAAACACCAAGAGATGGCTTGACAGTCAGAAGTGATTGATTGCTACAATTGTCTAACTGACAGTCAATGTCAGAGGGTTTATAATATCAAATTGATGAATGGTTTCAGCCAAAAAAAAAAGTAGATTAGGGATGACCTGTCACTAGACAGTATTGAAGAGACAGATATAAAAGGAGGAAAAGGCCACAGTTGATTCCTTGCTTTTTAATTAATAGCCTGTATTTTTTTAGAACAGTTTTAGATTTACAGGAAGATGGAGCAGGTAGTGTTGAAAGTTCCTGTATGCCACATTTTCCCTGCACATAATATCCCTTACTATTAATATATTGCTTAAGTGTGGTACATTTGCTATAATTAATAAATGAATACTGATCACTTATTATGACTGATGTCCATAGTTTAAGGCTCTTGCTTTGGGTTCTATAATTCTATAGGTTCTGACAAATATATAACACATGTGTCAATCATTACAGTATCATACACAACAATTTCATTAAACTGAAAATCCTGTGGTCCACCAACTCATCCCTTCCTCTTTTCCCTTAAGCCCTTACTCGCTCTTTAGTTTTGCCTATTCCAGAATGTCATATCATTGTTATTATACATTACATAGTCCTTTCAGATTAGCTTCTTTTACTTAGTAATATGCATACATTTCTTCCATGTCTTTTGCTGACTTGAGGGGTCATTTCTTATTACTGGGTATTATTCCATTGCAGAGAACACATTTTTTTTTATCTGTTTAACTATTAAATGGCATCTGTTAATGTGTTTTAAAAATCATAAAGAGAATTATAACATTCCTGTGCAGGTTTCTATGTGGATATGAGTTTTCAACTCAGTTGGGTAAATACCTGGGAGTATGGTTGCTATATTGTATGGTAAGAGTGTTACTACAAAGACCACACATTTTAAATCTTTCTTCTTTTTTTACTTAGATGTTTCTGGAGAATAATACGATAGGTGTTTCTGCAGTGCAGCAAGTGTATTACATTTCTTTGCTCAAGCCAAGAGGTGAAAGAAAAAGCCTGCCTGCTTTGAAAGAGTTATTATAGCATAGAATTGTCATGCTTGGAGAGAAAACATAAACTTTACCTTTTAAAAATGAGGCGCATATCTCACTAAGTAAGCTTAAATCATTCTAGGCATTAAAACTTTGATAAATATGGTTATTATTTCTTACTGGTTAGTTTTGAACCTAGGTTTTTGCTCCACTCTGAACTTTATTTGTTTTAAGAGTAATATAGGAGCAAGAAAGAGTGACAATTTGAAACATTTCACATTCCTATTTTGGCTGAAATGGCTATAGAGTGAGACAGACAAATTACTTTTCTCTGGCTTTTCTGGAAAAAAATCAATCTTTATTCACTTTAATAATAGAGTTACATTTAAATTAAAACTAGAAAGTTAAGCAAACAGATGCAACACTTCTAAACTTTGGTGAAAAGATCTATTTTTGTGTATGTGTACATCTAAACTATATTTTGGCAGTTAGATTTTCAAGTAATAGTATAAAAAATATTCGAAGAGCAGTAAACATTTTAAAATAGTAATTTTAATTCCAAGGAATATAACCTAATGTAATAATCAGAATTATAGATTCTATACAGGGCATATGTACAAAGATATTTATGATGGTGATATTCACAATACAGAAAAGATGTAAGAAAACCAAATAATCAAAAATAAGATATTGGTGATTAAAATCATGTTATTTCTATATAATAAAATATGATGCAGTCATTAACATTATGTTGTAGTATAAATATTTACATTAGGAAGGAATGAAAATTATCTCTCATTTTCTCTAGAGAAAGAGGACAGCATTTTTACTTTTTAGGGTTAGGCTCTCATTGTCCCAAGTGAGTGTAGAAGGCCTCTAAGATTCTATAATCTGGAACTTTCCTAAAAACCATAGTGAGCCTATTAAATATCTGAGCTCTATTATTTAACATTTATTCAGCATTTATTTATTGGGCACTTTCTCTATGCCAGACTCATCTAAGCATTGAAAACACAGACACACCCATAAATAAAACAAACAAGCTACTTACATTGAGCTTAAGTTCTATTGTGAGAATGGAGGGGGCAGTGGGAGAGAATTAAGTCAGTAAATACATGAATAAAAATTACAAGACAATTTTAAACATGTGTGCTATAAAAAAAATAGGGTCAAGGAAAGGGAAGGTTTTGACTGGATGGTTATTTAGAGAAGGTGATCAGGGAAGACCTATTTGAAAGGTAACACTGGGACTGAGAACTGGTCAAGATAAAAAAAAATTAGCATTCAGCTGTGTTGACACTAAGAGCCTTGAATCAGAAATCAGATTGACATGTTTAAGGAACAAAAAGAAAGAAGTGTATGACTGGCTTTGACTGAGCAAAAGGGAGATTGATAGCAGAAGAATTTGGAGTGGAAGCCTGGAACCAAATCACGTAGGTCATTGTAAGGTCCAAGATAAAAATGCAGGGGAGAGGAAAATCTGAGAGGTTCTAAGTCTGGGAGACTGACCACGTCACTCAATCCTCTCAGGTCGTCATACGGTAGTGAAAAATGATCAGACCAGGGGATCAGGGGATCAGGAGACAAGTTGTCCCAGGGTCATCAGAAGCATGCACAAGTAGAACTCATTCAAGAACCAAGGTCTAGGGATGAGGTACTAATGCAGCTTATTTCATAAGAATTCCTGTCATTGCCTATACCCAGAAGTAGCATCAGCAAATCTACCGTGAATGGTATTCTTAATGCATCTGCTACTCTCATTATCTAGTCACCATTTGAGGACTCAGTCCAACAAAAGGCTAGGGATAGCATTTATATCCTTGTACACTAAGAGACCCAACTTTGTTACCATCATGTTCCCTAAGCTGAGGAAGGCAAACAGATACAAAATAGCAAAAATACCTGTGGGGAGAGTGATTATAGATAGTTTTTGTTGGGGTTTCTCACTCCAGTGTTTTCCAGGTTTTCTTTCATGACTGTTTTTGGTAATTATGAATAAAAGCTGTGTGGGAGAGGAGGGGGAAAGCTAAATATAAGGTGATGGAAAGAGAAGTCACATTAGGTGGTGAACTTATTATACAACAAGTTGACAATGCACTGTAGAACTGTATGCCTGAGACCTATGTAATCCTTGCTAACAGATGTCACCCCAATAAGTCTAACAATAAAAATGAATTTAAAAAAATCAATCAATAAAAGAAGCCTTTCTCCTCCTTTAAGGTTTATTATTAGATTTATAAAAGCCTGGACATGTCATTATAATCAGCTATATCAAAAGAATAAAACACAAGAAGAGACTATAACAAATCAAATAAAGAATGCACAAACCAAATTTGCACATACATAAACCTCTGTTCTGAACCACATCATTTTAATATGTTTTTCCTTTTTCTCCCACTTGGTTCTAAGTATGGTTAATAAAATGCTTTTTTTAAAAAATTAAAATGCACATATCAGTTTAAGGCCTCACTAGTACTCTGTTCCTCCAAAAACTCCAAACAGATCCAGAGAACAAGGAGAATGCATGCATATTAATGATACTAATGACAATAATTCTATCAGTGCGGATATGGCATAGGCCCAGGCAAATCATGCTGCTATATACAGCATGGTCAACAAAACCACCAGGAAAAGACTCATCAATACGAGAACTGGCCCACAGAGTTTGCCAGAGCAGAGCCACATTTCTCTCTCCTGAACTCAGGGACTTCTCCAAATGACATTTCAGAGCTGGAAATACCATTGCTCATAGCTAAATGAATATTCCCTAAGCATTTGCTTTTTAACATATGCATTTCCAGGAATGAGATACCACCCACTGCCAGATGGGTATAGATATAAATAAGAGAAGTTTACTGTTGGATAAGAAATCAATTTTTTTTAGTGTTTATACATTTTCAACTTAGAGTTTCATCACTGATTTTTTTTAAAACTTGTCCTTTTAGAAGTTATTCATAAATATGTTAAAGAGTAAAAGACTCGAATACATTTGCTTTAGTTAGTATTTTAAAAAAAGTTCACCATGAATAATGATGCAATAAACATAGGGGTACATAGTATGCAGCTTATCTCCAAATGCCAATCTTCTGTGTTCATGTATATATCATTCTGTATTTCCTCAAAAACTTTTTGTAATTAAAAAGTATGATGAATTTTTTAATGTAAAAACAATTTCAATTGCATAATTCAAATGTCTCTTAAAATTTTCAAATATCTTTAGAGATGATCAATAAAAGGCATTATTTTCATGACAGATCAATTACAAAATAACACATGCTGTAAAACATACATGTCAATATATAGATTTAACATGTGTGTATGTTTATTGCACTTTCAAATAGTAATGAAATGAATAAAATTTAACTTCATTTTCTAGTTCAAATCAAAACTAGTATAATTATTAACCAAAGGTTCTATCTGAATAATAATTGTTGAAACATACAAGTACATACACAAGTGGATAGCTGTATGGATTTTTTTTTTTAATGTTCTATTCACATTGCTGGTGGGAATGTAAATTGGTACAGCCACTATGGAAAACAGTAAGGAGGTACCTCAAAAAAATTAAGTGTATAATTACCATATGACCCAGTAATCCTTCTATAGATATCTACCCCCCAAATCTGAAAACCTTTATCCATAAAGTTATATTAATAGCATGTACCCCTATGTTTATTGCAACATTATTTATGGTGACCAAGACATTGGAAACAGCTAAAGTATCCTTCCGTAGATGACTGGATAAAGAAGCTGTGGTACATATACACAATGGAATATTATTCAGCCTTAAGAAAAGATGAAATATTGCCATTTGTGACAACATGAATAAATCCTCAGATTATTATGCTAAGCACATAAGTCAGACAGAAAAAGTAAAGAACCATATGACTTCACTCAGGTGGTATATGAATCTGAAAGCAACAAACGAGATAAACAAAAACTCATGGACAAAGACAACAGTTTGGCTGTTACCAGAGAGAGGGTCAGTGAGGAGTGGGAGGTAGAAGAGGGTCAAGAGCATCAAGCATAGTGACAGAAGGAGACTTGACACTGGGTAGTGAGCACACAATGCAATATACAGTTGATGTATTATTGAAACTTACGTAATTCATTAACCAATGTCATCCCAATAAATTTAATAAAAAAGAGCCATCACTAATGACAAGGCAAACAATAATAATAAATTTTATGAATGAATATCTTTCAGTACTTTTGAGAACTTAGATGAAATGAACAAATTACTTAAACGACAAAATGACAAAAGTTCACTCAGGAACAAATACTGAAAATATCCACAATTTTTAAAACAAAATGAATGCCTTCTCATAAAGAAAGTTCAAATCCTCAGGACTTTACTTGTGAATTTTAAAGAAAACTTTGAGGATGAAATAAACCAATTCTATAAGAACTTTTATAGATGTTTGGAAAGACAACCTGATTCAATCTATGATGTCAGTATTACTCAAATACCAAAATTTCATAAAGACTACTAGAATGTCTTAGTCCTGGTGACAATGTGGAGTAACCTGAACTTCCATACATCGCTGGTGGAAATGCAAAATAATATAGCCACTTTGAAAAACACTTTGGGACATTTTGTATAAAGTGAATACTTTACTCACCATAAAACCCAGCAATATCTTCCTTAGCTTTTTATTCCAGAGAAAGGAAACATATTTTTACACACAGACTTATTTGTAAATGTTTATAACAGCTTTGTGTATAATGGCCTCAGACTGAAAACAACCTAAATCTTGAACAAATGGTGAATGGATAAATTTTGATGCATCACATATTGAAATGCTACTCAGTCATATGAAGGAACAAGCTAGTGACAGAAACAATGGTGTGAACAAATCTCAATAGCATTATGCAAAGTGAAAGAAGCCAGATTCAGAAGTGTACATAACTGTATAATTTCATTATATGACATTCTAGATAATTCAAAATTATAAGGGGAAAAATTATATCTGTGTTTCCCGGAGGCTGAGCATTGGAGTTGACAACACAGGGACACAGAGAACTCTCCGGAGTCATGGAAATATTCTATATCTTGGTTGTCATGGTGGTAACACTACCTTTGTCAAAAGTCACTGAAATGTATTCTAAAAGGAGTGAATTTTATTTTACAGTAACTTGATAAACCAGACTAAGAAAGCAAACAAAAAGTTAGGTTTTTGTTTTCCTAACTTGGAGAATCAAGATGTAGGAGAAATTAAAAGTGAAAAATTTTCAGTTCTCATTCAATTCACTGTTGTATGCTTGGAATCATATATAGTTGAAAATAAGAGAGGAAAATATTTCAATATAAGGAAGTACTTGTTAACAGTCCAAACAGAGTACCATACTTGGAGGGGTTCTTGTGAGTTTCTTTTTTTTTTTTTTTTTTTCGCTTTTTGGTATGTGGGTAGCTCCCTGACTGGGAATCGAACCCAGGCCGCAGCGCTGACAGCGCCAACACCGAAGCCTTAAGCCACTACACCATCAGGGAACTCCCATTCTTGTGAGTTTCTTAAACAATATTTTAATAGTTGTAACAAAGAAAAAAATACTATGGTCAAAAAATATTGGGAAATTTTTGTTTAACAATATTAAATAAATATTTTCTTTCCAGATTCTATTAGAGTCTTTAATGTATGCAATATGAAATTCCTAAAAGGGACTGTAATATCATCTTGGAGTATAAAGGTGATGTTATAAATGATGGTTAGGTTAAAAGTCCTTCAAAATTTTCTTCTAATGCTAAAGCTCTAAGTTTTCTTTTTTAAAGAAATATATTCAAGATGTTAGGCTGTGTCTTACTAATAAAGAATCATCAGAACTATAAATTCTTAATAACAAGGACTAGTAGCATGCATAGTGGTAGGGACAATATGTTTTATTTATATTTTGTTCCCTATTATACAGTGAAACACAGTAAATATTCACTGATTTGGATATAAATGAAAGTTCCATCATTAAAGAAACAAACCAAAAACTGAAACAAAGTTGTATTTAAAGATTGTATGATATCAAATACACTATTCCTACTATCTTTACTAAAACATGTTTGTTGTTATAGAAACTGTCTGGATTTTCAGAGCCCATTGTTAGACTGAAAAATGGAAATTAATCCACTTGATACGGAAAAGTGGCATAGTCTCAGAAAAGAAATGTCATTATTTCTTACTCCTCCAGTCCCTATTGCTAAGAATCACACCCCTGTAGTTTATACACCACCACTCCCAGGGCCCAGAGAGGTAACAAGCTCCAGCACAGACTGTTTCCAAAATCCATTACATAAAATAGAAAAATAGCTTTTCTGAAACAAAAACTTATTAAATTGATAAATTATCTTTATATTCAGTATTCCATAGAGCTAAATTATATTAGAAAGTAGACGGGTTTTTCTCTTTATCATCTGCTGTATTAGAATTATTAGGAATTTTCTGCAATTATTGTTTATAGCTGGCAAATATTAATAGAATGCAAGAGCACATCAGCATGCATGAGAAGTCACCCTCATACATATATGTTATACCACTGCCATTCTGGTCTTTAGGAAAAAATGCTATTAATGAGCCTTTTTACATTTAAATGATATGGGGTTGCAAATCAATGCAATTTAATATTGCCCTTAAAAAATGAGGTCTGCTATAGTCAATGCCTTAAGATACTCAGTAGTGACCATAAAAAAGGCAGTGAAAAGCATACTTAGGGGAGAATGGAAATGTTTAAGAAAAAAATATCGGGAAGAATCAATATACATAACATATTAAGAACTCAATACTAGAGAAGCTCTATTTATATTTCACCTGATCATTGCACTTGGTCTAGTCTAAATACCATTGGTCTTTTGTCCCATGTAATTCTTTGTTTATTAATACAGTCATTAAAAATTATTAATTCAGCACTTAGAGTATATTAGTTTTTTTTTCTAGGATGAAAAGATAGATCAATTAATAAAACAAAGACCCTGCAACAATTTAGTGCAAAAACAAAAGGAAAATATAATGCAAACACCTACTCCAAAACACAATCTCCCTTCACTCTAATTCAATCTCTGTTTCACTCACCCTTTTCCCTCACACACACGCACACATTCCACAATGAAATCAAGTTACTAATTTTAAAGGAAAGTTCTCAATGTTCTTATATGTATTAGGAGAAGTATCAGAGCATTATTGGTTAATTTGTTCTATGTTTTACTGAGCAGCAACTGTACAACTGGAAAAATGTTAGCTAATGATAGTATAATGAACAATAAGAACAATAGAGAATAATGCCAAGACAGAAAGTTAAAACCATAAAGAAATACACAGAACACTATGGAAATCCAGGATGAAGGATACAAAAATGATCTCCACTTAAATATGAGGTTTGAATACATAATTATTGATGTGAACTACTTCCCTAGAAATAAAAACATACAGAAGTTGTTAGTCTTCATAATAATATTTTATTACTATTGAACAATAAATTCAAAGGAATATGTATACGTATGAGTAAAAACATTTCAACTGTTTATGAAAATTGTCAAGCATATATCGAACTTTGAAATCTAGACTACTCAAGACTTAACAAATATCAACCTTTTGCTCAAGATTTTTTTAAATTAAATATTATGGATAAAGCCAAGTAGAGCCAAAACCCATTTTTTAAAATTTATTTCATTGTTAGACTTATTGGGGTGACATCTGTTAGCAAGGATTACATAGGTTTCAGGCATACAATTCTACAGTGCATTGTCAACTTGTTGTATAATAAGTTCACCACCTACTGTGACTTCTCTTTCCATCACCTTATATTTAGCTCTTCCTCCCTCACCTCCCACTCCCTCCCCCTTCTCCCATCCCCTCTCCACTTGTCCCTAAATAAACATTAAACTATTGTGTCCATGAGTTGTTTCTTCATCATTTTCTTTGTTGCAAAGCCCATTTTTATAGCATCTCCAAATGACTCTCACTCCATTGCTCCTCATCCCCCACAAAAAGGTAAAAGTAACCTTTTCTGATGTTCTTACAATTTTACTATACATATATGTTCACATATACTTATATAGTGTTAACTATTAATATCAACTGCAAACTAGTTTATACACACATGCGCACATATATATTCTTCTTTTGAGGGATTTGAAAGGTACAGAGAAACAGTATACCACGTAAGTATTTTGCAAATTAATTTTGTATTTAATGTTTTAAAGTTGTTATATGTAGTCCATTATATTTAACTGCTCTATGGTGTTTCATTGCATGAAATTTGCAGCACATTAGTACCTACTACCCACTTACTAAAAATGGTTAGATACTGGCAAGGGAACTTGAGCCAAGAAAACTTTGAAAGTAATGATCTAGTAGAAATGGAACGTAGAAATAAAAGATCTAACAGAAATTGAAGAGTTGATGATGAAATATAAGAATTGCTAAAGCAATAATCTAGAGTAATTAAGTTTGGAAGGGATCTAATGCAGAGTTGGAAGAACTTTTTTTTTTTAGACACAAAAACAAAGTAGTCTAGGATACAGGATCAGAGCATGAAAGCAATAATTATAGATAGATAAATATTTTGTGGGTGTTTGTAGAGATTCTCCTCAGATTACTTCAACATTCTCAGTAAAGTGGAAAATTATGACATGTGTATTTGTGTCAGGAAAAACACCCTATCTGAATCAGCCTAGTTCCCTGTTTTACTCGCATTCTCCTAATCATTCCAATATATCTTTCTCTCTCTGTGTATAAATACATAGATCTCATTACTTCTATATCATTTAGGAATATTTTGTGGCTATATTTCCCAGCCAAGCTTAAATATAATGAATCTAAACTAGGAGTCATTAGCTATTTTTAAAGTTTTTTATTCTGCTACTTGAAACAACAGTTTGATACTGGGAATATCCCTCTTTTGAACTCTTCATCCTTAAATTAAAGTGGTTGCTTTCTAAGATTGCTTAAACAATAGTATTCTAATACCACAAGTACGTGTTAAGAAGCAAACAAAAATAACAGGAAGAAAAAAGGGAAGGAAGGAAAGAAGAAAGGCAGGCAGGAAGGAAGGAAGGGAGAAATGAAAAGAAATACTCCAAATTCTCAGGAGGATAAAAGTCTTGAAATAATTATTAGTTGAATGGACTTCCAAACAGAATAAATAGAATAAGTTTTAGGATAATTTTCCTAAAAACATATGGTACCAACAAAAAAAATAGAGGGTTAGAGTGAATGTGCGTATAGTTATTTTCCCCTTTTTCTTCTGAAAAGCATTGAAAGTTCTGAAAATAAATTGAAGTTTATCAGAGTCTAATTTTTTCTCAACATGTTGCAATTGAACAAATATGGTGAAGTGTATTGAAGTTGTTTAAATACCAGATTACTGTTCCTTTTATTCACTCACTAATTCACTCACAAATATTTACTGAGCATTTACTAGATTCCAGGCAAGATAATATGTTTAGGAATAAGGATGAGCAGAACTCAACTCTATTCTTAATTATGTGGAGCTTATAATCAGATGTTAAAATAGACAATCATATAATAAATACATATGAAATTATAATTGCCATCAAAGCAGTTAAGAAGTTTATGCCATATCATGAGAGAAGAGACCTCTCTTTTTCCCTTATCATTTTTATGAGAAAAATATACATTGACAATTAACATAGTATTAAAGATTCATAAAATATTTTTATATGATGGTGGGATAGTCTTTCTTTATGTTCTGCCTATATCATCATCCAAATAATAAAGTGGCCTTTGCATATAAGTTAAACTGCGGACTCTAGCAAATTTAAGAAACAGTAACAACAATTTCACTTTTAGAGACACAGCATAAAATCTTGGGGCTGAAACACTTAACTTCTCTTAAATATAAACAGCAATCATTTACTTTTCTGACTATCATGAATAAATTAAGAATAGATTTGATTTTATGGTCTTTATTCCTCAATTTAAATCTTCTAAACTAAAATTAGAATTATTTACTGAATGATTTTCAGTCTCATGCCAAAAAATGTCTTTCCCAGGAAAGTATATACTGTATATTCAACTCCTACAACAAGACCACCAATAAAACTGACTCACTGAGGCAAACACACAATCAAATTCCCCTGAGCTAGTGACAAAGTAGACAAGTACATAGAAACTACTAAATTGTAAGTGTTATGGTTCAGTTCCTAAGCTATTGACCAAAAAGAGAAAGCCAGTGGAATGGACTATATTATCTACTGATAACAGAACGAACATTTTCTTATAAGAAAAAAGCCTTTGAAAACTCCTTATATTATTTCAGGAACTGAAGTATAATCTGATAAGTATAGCTACAAAGTAAAGGAACAACTCTATGATTCTCAGTCGGTGGCAGTAAGAGGAATATTCTATAATTGTTGATATATTTGATGAATCATTAATACCAAAAACATTAAAAGTTGTCCTTTTTCTAGTGAATGCTCTCTTGAACCATCCACTAAAGGTCAGCCCACTAACCATTAACTCTCCTTTCTCCTTTAGCAACTACCACAAGGTACAGTGTCTTAATTCACTAATTCTCTTTCATGGTCAATAAATCATAAAGATAATTCAAGAGTCAGGAATTGAAGCCCTTTCAAATACAATCTAGGACTATTTTTGGAACACAAAAATAGATTTACAGTCAGATACTTGTTCAACCAGAAAAAAATGGCTGATTTTTAAAGATTTATTTTTCCTGCCAACTATCTTTCTGTTCCAGAGATGACCAAGCAGGTTGTCTTTAAAATGTGAAAGGGTTAGTTGGGGCTGAAACACTGAACTCGTCTTAAATATGAATAGCAATCATTTACTTCTCTGTAATGAAATGTGATGCAGGGACACTTCCTATTTCTCCTAAAGATGTTACGGATCACTTACCAAATGCCAATTTTGCTGAAATTCTTAATTATTTCAACTGTATCCCAGCAGACAATGAAGTAACTTTCTGTTCCCACTGCATTTTTATATGTGATTTAAAACTTGAGACATTTGTAACAAAATATCAAAATAAAAACTAAGAAAAATATGAAATATTATGGTATTTGTCTTTGTCTGCCTTACCTCACTTAGCATAATATTCTCCAAGTCCATCCATGTTGTCCCAAATGCCAGATTTCATTCTTTTTTATGGCTGAGTAGTATTTCATTGCACAATTGTGCCATATCTTCTTTATCCACTCATCCATTGATGGACACTTAAGTTACTTTCATATCTTGGTCATTGTAAATAATGCTGCAATGAACATGGGGCTGTACATTTCTTTTTGAATTAGTGTTTATATTTCTTTGGATAAATACCCAGAAGTGGAATACCATATGGTTTCACTTATATGTGGAATCTGGAAAAACACAGTAAACAAAAAACAAACCAGAAACAAATTCATACATACTGAGAACAAACTGATGGTTGCCACATGGAAGTGAGTTGAGGGGGATAGGTGAAAAAGGTAAAAGACATTAAAAAGTACAAATTTCCAGTTATAAAAATAGCATGGACATGTCAAGTACAGCGTAAGTAATATAGTCAACAATTTTGTAGTAACTATGTATGTTGTCAGATGGGTACTAAACTTACCTAGGTGATCACTTCATAAAGTACATAAAAGTAATCACTATGCTGTATACCTGAAACTATCATAATAGTATGTCAACTGTAATTTTAAAAAAATTAAAAGAAAACTATATAAATAATATAAAGTGTTGCTAAAATTGCAATTCATCTCCTAGTAAATTCTGATATCTAAGCCTTTGGTTTTGTGAACATTTCACTAACTTCTGTAATTATGAGAAATGTAAGATTCTATATATTTTTACATGCATACTCCCCAACTACACTGAGTACAACTCGAACATTCATTTCCCTGAACCATATTTCTTTAAGGATAATATAACTTACTTCATAAATGCAATTATTAAAAATTGGTGAAAAAAATCACGGATCACTAAAAGTTTAAAGTGGTTTTGGAGTCATAAATATTTAATTAAAGATGGATTTGTATTTGTGAATAAGTTGAACTTTTTGTAAACTTAAATCACTAAAAAAGATAAATCATGAAACTGTAATAGCTTAAAAATATTTTTAAATCACCATTATACTTATGATAAAATTGCAATAGAATCCCTCAAATATATTATTACCAAACCAGAGAGTTATGTTTGTCATATAATATATGCTCTTGTCAGATGGAATCTGAAAATGTTTATAGCAACCAAATGCTATCACGAGAAGAGAGTAAGAATTTCATGTACATAATGAGAAGTGACAGATTTTTAAAGCAAGTCCTGGACATCAATTTTTCTTATGCAAACTGTAAAAGATTGACATAGAGGTGATAAGAAAATAGTACTTAAATGATCCACATAGATCTAGTGGAAGTCAGAGCCAATATCTCAATAAAGACTTTTTGGTCTATGTTCACCTTTTAGCTAAAAATCTCTATTAATTAAAAGAAAACCTTTATGGTAAACAAGTTTGAGACATTTCTAACTCACAAGTTAATCATTTTTTTTTCAGGAACCTAAGAATATAGTAAAAAGTAAGATTCACTAAGATTTCTTGACTAGTTACCCCACCTCTAAATGGGAGCACACTCACACCCACCTCTCTTTCCATACCTGTTAGCAGATGGGGGGCATTGATTTTCTACTGATGGCCACAGAAAATTTTCAACCTGAGCTTTGCATATAATAAAGGGACATTGTCTATTAGTTCAATATATGTTCAAGTTGAGAATAAAAGTCAGGAAATATTCTGATAATTGGTAATAATGGTACCAGAACCAAAAGATAAACATACCACAAAATTTTACTTTCCTTGGAATTCATTTTTTATTCACTGAACTATTGATAAGAATTGGATTGAATATATTCAACAAAATATATGTGCCAGGTGTAAGCCAACCAAGAAGAATAAGCCAGAAAATTTGTAATGATTAGCCAATAAAAATAACTAGGAAAAATAATAATGGCAGTAATGACACTCAGAGCTGTAACCAAAAAACAAAAATAATTTTATGTCACAATTTGGGTTTTATCATTCATAATTGGATATTATATGTCATTTTTCTTCCAAAGGATTCTGATTATCTCTGAGTCAAGACTAAAGTCAAGTATCAAGACAACTTTAATTTGAAGGACAAAGGGAAGGGAAAGGAAACTTCAGAGATTACTCTATTCACTAAATTCATTTCTGTCATTTTTGCCTTCTTTTAGGGAAACACCTCTGGATCTCTTCAGAAATAAAAATACAGACTAAAAATAAGACATTCCTAAAATATGTGCCAGATGTATCATATCTAGGGCTTTTCTCACCCTAGGATATTTGCTAACTCCCACTTGACACATCCCAAATATTTTTAGCACTTCAAAGTTTCTTACTTATTGCTTGCACAGCTGGTAGCTAAAAATACTTGCACTGTATAATGCTACTTTATAAGTCAAAGATTATTTTTTTAAGTATCACTTATTCAGAATATGCTTTCATATGAGCTTAGGTGGAAGCAGAATGGTTTAAAATGGAGAAGGTCAGAGCAAGAAAGAAGCCCAAGAAATGTTCTAAACATGGGAATAAAGTCAGGGGTCAGTGATTTAAGACAGACAATTGACTGTGTAAAAAGTCCATTCTGTGTTCACAGATTGGAAGAATCAACATAGTTAAAATGGCCATACTATCCAAAGCAATATACAGATTTACTGCAATCCCCATCAAAATCCTAATGGAATTTTTTTCAAGAAATAAAACAAAAAATAATCCAATTTATATGGAATCAAAAAAGACCCCAAATAGCCAAAGAAATCCTATGAAAAAGCACAAGGACAGAGGTACCACACTTCAATTTCTACTACAAAGTAACAATCATCAAAACAGCGTTGTATTGGCAGAAAAACAGAAACACAGACCAGTGGAATATAACTGAGAATTCAGAAATAAACCCACATATATATGGGCAGATAATTTTTGACAAAAGAGCCAAAAACATACAATGGAAGAACGAAAGGCTCTTCAATATTTGAGGTTGGACAATTAATTTCACAAACTCATCCCAGAAAAAATGCTGCATTCTTCACTGCTGAATATCACTGTGGTCACCTTCGAAGTACCCCCCATAGTAAGGTATTCACCAATGCCAGTGCCTAGTTCCACCCTTCAAAGCAATTTTGGAACTCTTTTTCTGGAATGACCATCACAGCTGCCATCATACCCAAAATCTGATAATTAAGTTTGCAAACTTGCCACTGTGTGTGTAAATTGGCAGCACTGTACAAACAACTCAGTAAGGTGTCATAACTTTGCCAAGGTTATGACACTTTACCAAATTGTTTGTACAATACTGCCAACATAAGCCCACAGTGGCAAGTTTGCCAACTAAGCACTGGTGTGGGTGCACAGCTTCCCAAGGGGAGGACTTCAAAGGTGACCATAGTGATATTCAGCAATGAGCTATGTAGCACTTTTTCTAGGATGAGTTCATGAAATCAATTTTCTGACCTCATGTGCTGGGAAAACAGGAAAGCCATGTGCAAAAGAATGAAACTAGATTGCTGTATGTCACCGTATACCAAAATTAAGTCAAAATGGATCAAAGACCTAATTTTAAGACCAGAGGCAGAAGAAAATATAAGTACTAAACTTAGGGTCCTTGGGTTCAGAGAGGAGTTCATGATTTGATCACAAAGGTAAATGAAGTAAAAGCAAAAAATAAATGAAATGGGACTATATCAAACTAAAATGATTCTGCACAGCGCAAGAAACCATCAACAAGACAAAGAGACAACCAACCACATGGGAGAACTATTAGAAAACATAGCCTTCAATAAGGGGCTAATATCTAAAATATATAAAGAACTCATACAACTCAGAAACAACAACAACAACAACAACAACAACAAAACCCCTAAACAATCCAATTAAGAAATGGACAGAGGACCTGAACAGACACTTCTAAGAAAACATACAAATGACTGATGGATATATGAAAAAAATGCTCAACCTCACTAATGTTAGGGAAATACAAATTAAAACCACTATGAGATACCACCCATACTTGTTAGGATTGCTATTATCAACAAGACAAGAAATAACAAGTGCTGGAGAATTGTGGAGGAAAAGGTCGCCCTCCACAGTGCTGGCGAAAATGAAAATTGATAGTCACTATGCAAAACCATATGGAGGGTCCTCAAAAAATTAAAAATAGAATTTCATATAACCCAGCAATCCTTCTGGGTATTTAACTCTAAAAATCTGAAAACTTTTTTCTGTGAAGATATACAAGGTTGGACAATTAAATTCATGAACTCATCCTAGAAAATGTGCTACATACCTCACTGCTGAATATCACTATGGTCACCTTCAAATTACTCCCCTTGGGAAACTATGCACCAATGCCAGCGCCTAGTCCAAACTTCAAAGCAAATTTGGAACTCTTTTTCTGTAATGGCCATCTGAGCCATCATTGTACCCAAAATCTGACAATTAAGTTTGCAAACCATGCACTTACATCGGCTTCACTGTACAAACAACTCAGTAAGGTGTCATAATTTTGGCAAGGTACAACAACAGCTCTGGTGGCCATTCCAGAGAAAGAGTTCCAAAATTGCATTGAAGAGTGAACTAGGTACTGGCGTCGGTGCATGACTTCCCAGGGGGAGCACTTTGAAGTTGACCTTAGTGATATTCATCAGTAAGATATGTAGCACTTTTTCTAGGATGAGTTCATGAAATTAGTTGTCTGAACTTGTATGTAACTTGATGTTGTTTGCAGCATTATTCACAGTGGCCAAGATATGGAAACAACCGAAGTATCTTTCAGCCGAAGTGTCCTTCAATAGATGATTGGATAATGAAGACATTTTACATATACACAATGGAATATTCCTCAGCCATAAGAAAAGATGAAATACTGCCATTTGTGAGAACCTGGATGGATCTTGAGATTATTATGCTAAGTGAAATAAATTGGACAGAAAAAGTCAAGAATCATATGAATTCACTCATGTGTGGGATATAAAACTAAAAGCAGGGAGTTCCCTGGTGGTGTAGTCGCTTAAGGCTTCGGTGCTGTCAATGCTGCAGCCTGGGTTCGATTCCCAGCCAGGGAACTATCGACATTTAAAAAAAAAAAGGCAAAACTAAAAGCAACAAGCAAATAATGCAAGCATACAAACCAAAATTCATAGACACAAACAATAGATATGTGGTTACGAGAGGGTGAAGGGGATCAAACATATCTGGGTGGTGAACACAAAATGCAATATATAGATGATGTATTATAGAAATAAACACCTGAAATATTATATAATATTACTAACCAATGTCGCCCCAATAAATTTAGTAAGTGAAAAACAATAAAAAGAAGAATTAAAAGGTAGATGGGATGCAATTAGCTAAATTTCCCAAAGAATCCTAATGACTAGTCTCTCTGTTGCTGCCAGAGTGAACCTAGCAAAATTAAACAGAATTAAGCATATATAGCAAAACTTCAAATATGTAGTAATTTAAGGACAAGATTCAAACAAGGTAGTTTCTATTACTATAAATGAGAAGGTAATGAGAAGGTAATTGTAAAACCATCAAAAGGGACAAAAGTTACTAGGAAATATGCGTGCTTAAAAAAGAAGTGGTGATCACTTAGAATAAAGCTAGAAACCAATTATTGGAAACTGTGATATCTAGATCAGAGAAAGAACCAGGGAGAGGGGAAAGGGAGAAGGAGCAGGGTTTGAAATTGAAAAAAAAAATCTTCAGATTCAATGAACTGGTGTTCTCGGACAGGATTTGTCTCAAGGACTGGGATAAGATAAGGGCAATTTCCAGGCTCCCTATGAAATGAGAAATACAAAGGGTCATGAATTCAAGTGGTTCTCCTTACATGCTTGAAATATGACTAACTGAACAAGATGCTTAGTTGTGCAACTAAGTGATGCTTCTCTTCACGTGTTAAAAATATTGAAAAAAAATCCCTCTCAGTTTAAACCACACGAGTTTTCTCATACAAGCAGTAGCCATTTCTTCGTTTACTAAGGTTAGTCTGCTTTTTTCTGACATGCATCTGATTTTTTAAAACTCTTTTGAAACAATAACTTTACTTTTATATCTAGTTTAATTAGACTAGTTAACAGAATTTGCTTTACAGAATGAGTATTTGTGGTTGTTCCAATAAATGATTTTAACGGGGTAGTCTTTGAAAGTTGGCTCTGACTTACCATATTCAAATAATAAATTTAAAATATTTTTTGAAATAAATGTGTCAATTTTGGCACTGCTATTATGATTAGGGCACACCTGAGAATACAGGAGCATTTTCAACAAGATCTTCAACAATCTAGTTTCTCTTCACTAAATCCCTAGAATATATGAGCTGCCACTCAATTTTTCATTCTTTTGAGGATCTCTGCACTTGTGTAACAAACTGAAGATCAGCTGTGTATTTCTTTCTACTGACATCTAGTCTGATCTATAATTTTGTAAAACCTAAGACATAAGAATGAAGCAGCATGTTTTTAAAAGAAATGGGATTGAGACATAAAAAATTCAGCAAAAATACACATTCTGTATAAATGCAAGTTGATGTTATCTTAGGTTGGTGTTACAGGAAACTCTGAGGAGGGAATTAAGAAAATCACCCAGCAGCTGATACTGTGGATGTTTCAGCACTGAACAAGGGGAAAGATGGGTCAGGAAATGCAAGCTATCGACAGTGGGATATGATGTTACCTCCCTCCCACTCCATTTGGGGCTTTGCAAAGAAATCATATGATGGGGACATTTCCTTTGATTTGATTTTATTTTTTTAAATTCATTTTTATTGTTAGACTTACTGGGGTGACATCTGTTAGCAAGGATTACATAGGTTTCAGGCGTACAATCCTACAGTGCATTGTCAACTTGTTGTATAAGTTCACCACCTAATGTGACTTCTCTTTCCATCACCTTATATTTAGCTTCCCCTCTCCTCTCCCACCCCCTCCTCTCTCTCCCCTCCCTAACCCACTCGTCCCCAAATAAACATTAAACTATTGATTGTGTCCATGGGTTATTTGTTTGTTCATTTCTTTTCTCTCTGTTGCTTTCAGTTTTATATATAAGAATTGAGCAGAGACAAATACGGTACGTCTGCCCCAGGTTACCAGATATTCATGACTGAAATCACAGGTGGTCTTCGTCTTTCTCCTGAAGCCGTGCCTGCCCTGTGTTTATTAGATGCTTCAGCTTGCTGTCCGAAATGCAGTAATAAACGCTAACAGGTCATATACTGCCATAGTCATCGTGTTTTGTACTCGCTGCCTTCCCTGATGAACTGGTCTATGGAAAAGAGTTTCTGTTTTAAGTTTTTGTCCTTGAAAATCCATTTCCTTTCAGCACCCAACTCCAGTGTATAAGGCAAGTTCCCTTAACATCCCACTTGGATTCTCCATCTCAGGCCTTCTAACTTACTGTGTGCCTCAGAGGGATCATGCCATAATTGTGAAGGTCACTTAGAATCACCAGAGTGCCATGTACTCTAATTTCAGTCTTTCCTACTTCCAGGGTTTTCTCTTCCATGCCTTGCCTTGCCTGCTGGATTGAAGTCCTGCCATTGACACCTGGCTGCTCTTCCCTAACTTCTCCCATCCTTTCTCTTCTGTGCATTCAGTGGCACAGCTGCTCCTATGGGAGCCAACTGCTGCAGAGGCCTGGTTTCCTCGACTTCTCTGAGAAGAGTATTCAGCAATGACTTTTTTCTCCTGTCTTTTATCCTGGTTTATTTTTATTTATTTATTTTTTGTCTTAAGTTCCTAGTATTCTTTTTGTTTGTTTTTTTGTTTTGTTTTGTTTTTTTGTTGTGTTTTTTTGGTAGCTCCCTGGCTGGGAATCGAACCCAGTCCGCGGCATTGAGAGCATCAAAGCCTAGCCACTACACCACCAGGGAACTCCCCAGCATTCTTCATATGAGCCATCTCCAATTATAATAAACTTGAGCCCAACAGAGGCAATCCTAAACCAAATAAGCGTTGATTTCAGAATTACCACTGAGGAATATACTTTTCCATCAGAAACAACGCTTTCATTAGTAATTATATTATATCATCCATTTATTATGCACTAGTTAAAATGTTAAACCCTTTAGGAAACTAAACTATAGGTGAAAAGGGATTCTTCAAAAGATTCCTGGCTGGATCATTAGTGTCTAAACCTATCATACAGTTTTCTTTTTATTCACAACCACTTGGAGACTGTTACCCTCAGGTGCTGCAGCCGCCCCCACAACACGGCACAGTTAGGAATCAATAAGACTTCCTGGACATAAATATCATAGGAAAACCAGAGTCACTGAGAATGAGGCTCATATTTAATTCCAGGCACATGGTTGGTGTCCAGTTGAAGAGCAGGAGTAAGGTGAGGCATTAATCAGCTCAGGCTGCTGTAACAAAACGGCACAGATTGGGCCATTCAAACAACAGGAGTTTATGTTGTCGTAGTACTGGAGGTGAGAAGTCCAAGATCAAGGTTTTGGCAGGTTTGGTATTTCCTGAGGTTTCTGTCCTTGGCTTGCAGATGGTCATCTGCTCATTGTGTCTTCACGAGGTCTTTTCTCTGTGAGCTCACATCCCTCCTGTCTCTTTGTGTGTGCAAATATACTCTTTTTATAAAGATGCCAGTCAGGTTGGATTAGGGGCCAACCTAATTACCTCATGTTAACTTAATTACCTCTTTAAAGCCCAAATCTAAAAATAGGGTTACATTTGGACATGCTGGGAGTTGGGATTTAAACACATGAATTAGGAGAAACACAATGCAGGACACAACAGGAGACAGCACCAGTTCCATGGGCCCTAGAATGGCATATCCACATGTAAGCAAGGATGGTCTCAGAGGAGAGCTGTGACTGGAGTAAATGTTTTGCAATAAAACCTAATTATTGCTAAAAATTTTAGCGGTGCAAGATTTAGGAATAGTTAATATAGAATACTTCACTGGCAGAGAATTGAGAACTAATACTAAGTAGTGGCTATATCATTATACACAAGATTTGGAAAAAAGGAAGTGTTTACCAAATGTATAACCACAACATAGCTCTAGGTCAGAAGTGTTATTAAAAGTTACTTAAAAGATTTCAGTGACATCTAGATTTTTTAAAATTATAGGCACCATCATGGATGGACCCTGAGATTATTATGCTAAATGAAATAAGTCAAACAGAAAAAAACAGGAACCACATGTGTCTAATTGAGAAATAAGAGCAAATGAAGTAGATGATTCAACAAGCTGACTCCTAAGTCTAAATTTGAGATTTGTATTATCTACTTATGGAAGAAATCATTCACTAATATAGGGGTTTATTCTACTCCACAGGTATTTATAACAGGTATTTTACTCATGGGGATCTTCACATAAATTGGGAAAAGCAAATTTATTACAAAAAAAATCTTGAATGTGCAGGTACCATAGGAAACAGGTTAGAAACCTACTTTTATAATATTTGCTTTGGTACTTATAGTAAGAATTGCAATATAAATATTATATTATATTAAGGGGAAGGATTAAAATTTTCCCTAAAGAATGTGTGGCTACACTTCTTTCCTCTTACTTTACCTGTTATATATAGGGCTCAAAATGATCTGATCTTTATATATTTGAACATATGTATGATATTTACTGTAAGAATGTTGCTGAAAATGTATTAATATTGTATATTTTTATTAGACCCACAAGTGAAACATCTCTTACATTTCAGTCTTTCTGGAAAACTGGTTTGTTTTTATCTGGTAGAGTAAAACAACAAATCCTATTTCTCATTCACATTGTTGCCTAGAAAGCTGAGAGTCACACTTAAGACACCTCCAGCAAAAGTAAGCACTAGTACAACATGCATTTGTTTTTCTAACTTCATTCCTTGCTTCATTTTGATTGTAACCACATTCCTGTCTTCCCTAGATGTCTTCATGTACATACGTTTTCTCACTTACTAAACATAGTTTTGCCAAATACCTTGAATACTCTTTAGAACAGTGTAAGCATAAATAAATGTATAGTTACATAAATACATGTATTGCAAGAGTCTACTGGATACTGTATGTGAACATAAACTTTTGGTTCAGTTGTCACAATGAACTGCAATTTAGTTCATTTTTCACTTAGCCTCACAGAACACTGCCTTCCCCACCAAGTCAAAAGCTGGTAGTAGCGAGATGGTATACCTGCCTTGATTGAAAGCTACCAGGTGAGCATTAGTCATAATGTTGTATTAGTAGTAACAATCTCTAACTTAATTCCAGTTATGTAAATTTGATACTATACAACCAAAAGCTAATATTCTTCAGAATAAAAGTATAGTTTTGTAGACTACACTTTCTAAATTAGGAAAGAATTATTAAGGAGGGTTCTGATTTATGATTTTTTATAATAGTTTCACATTTTAAAGAGTTTTTTTTAAAACTTTCTGTACTAACTTTGGTACTTACGGTAGTTACATTTTAGTGATAAGAAGTAATGCCATACTTTACTATATTTGAATTATATTCATCTAAAGTTCTTTCTACATCTGTCCAGCCTTCCTCATGATATGCAGGCTCAGAGCTCTTGGATGTTTTTTAACTGTTCTGGAGGATAGACCTTCACCTCTGTTGGGTTCTGTACTTAACACATGTCTGAGTACAAATTCAACTACTTTTCTTCTCTATTGATCCGTGTAATGATTAGGATACAAGAAGTCATGACTGACATTTAAAATTAGACATGTCTCAGAACATAGGCTGTTAATCAGAATTATTACACTAGGGAAATCTATTATTTTTGTAGTTTAAGTAATGCTTGGATAGAAGAGTATCTGATTCATAGATTCTGAGTCAGTCTAGGACCAGATCTATGTGACCACAGGAAGCAAACTAATAAAGCCACTTAAATTCAATTTGTAAATTTTAGAATCACAGAAATAACAATATGGCTCCTTGTGAGCCAATATAACAAATCTTTAAAAAATATAACTCATTCTCCTGCCATGTATAGACAGCATTCTCTTAAATTTTGTATTAATGGAAAGTGCCTTATTTGAATGGGACTAAATAAATGTTAAAATGTCTTGTTAAGAATAATGTCCTTCTCAATGTGTAGGCTAGCAGTACTTTTTTGTTCAGAGTGCAACATCCTTTTCTGGTTAACAAATAAGCCTGACATCCATCCTCTCATGTGTCATTAAAATTCCTTTTCCTCTCTATTCCAACAAATAAATCTGTTCCACCTTACCCAATAAGTAAATCCCAATTATTTAACATATGTTTTTCACGATACTTTTGGTGAACAAATTTGGCTTAAAAATATCAACTGTTTACAAGAATAAGTTCTATCTAAGTCTCTCCAAGCACAGAAAGAAGTATCTAGAAATATAGCTTATTATACCTCCACAATTACATTTAAACATGAAGCTCTAAAGTGAAATATAGCATATCCAAAAGTAATAAATAATATGGTTGAGGTTTGAAAGCTGAGCAATATAAGTTCCCACCCCCAAAAAAAACATTACTTTAACTTAATTTTCCTAGCTCAAGTCAACTAGAAATTGCCATCTCTTCTGTTTGCCTTTTGCTGAAGTCTCATATATTGCTTTGGTTTGTTTCAATTACATACTCTGTAAGAAATATAGTCAGAAAATTCACTATAAAAATAAATGTGCATACATTCAAGCTCACTGAAAAAACTCATTTTACTATAGAATCAGAGGGAATCTATATTTTTTCCTTAAGCCTTAGACATTGAAGCCATGGAGCATTTTACTGAAATAAAAATGAATCTTGATTTATCAATACATGTACAACCAGTCTAAGCCCCATTCCGGAAACTACTACATAGTAGTTGAGAACAGTACAATTAATTACATTAACTTTTGATACTATGAAGAAACATGAATTACACTGCACAATTCATTTTCCATTATAAAATTTTAAATCTTACTGTACAATTTTATTGTAATGTAAACATTTTCTGTAGCTATTTAAAATTCAAGTGATCTTCTAGTGAAACAAGAAATTTTTATTTCTCAACTCTGCTCAGCACATAAAGCAATAACTGAAACAAAAATCATTATGAAATTTAAGGTAACATATATCCCCAGAATGAATCAGTCAGTGATTCTCCTGAATTTTGACTTGATATTAAGATCTCAATTCCTCTAATAAAAACTTAACTGAGGAAAAAAAAAAGAAAACTATAAATACAATAGCTTATATAATTGAAAAATATTGCCAATAATTATAATAGTTTATATTTCTTTAAAAGCACACGCCAATAGATTGTCACGTTTCTTTAAAAGGATTCATTGAACTATGAAACTAGAACTAAGATTTCCTTATGGCTTATCTTGTCCCTCCTGAACCACAGTTTATCTTGCTGAGTTCAAAATGTTCTAAGTAAAGTGAAATTCTATTATCTTCCTATAAGAGATTATTCTCTTTCATTACTCAAGTTTCATTACTGAGATAGTTTTTGCTGATAATAATACTGACACATTCCTTATCTTAATTTATTTTTATTGTATGTAGATAAATCTCAAATTAATCATTTTCTTTAAATGATACTTTACTCTTTCAGATAATGGATGAATTTTAAATTCTCCTGCTTTCTTTTAATTACCTGTGTATTTTGAATAACTCTAATCTTAAAATATTCCATTTTTCCTTTGATTTACTCACAATTTTCTTCTAATTAAAAAATAAAATACAATGGGAGATGTTACATAAGATTTTTGGATCAATCTTCTACAATATTGTGGCAAAAAATTATCCCTCTTTTTATATCACCAAAGTTAGTACTTAGCCATTACATTTAATCTGGCAATCTGGATGCAATTTGCAAGATTCTCAGAAAATATAATCTGCATTTTACTAAAGAAATAGTTAAGTGTGTACAGGGGTTGTATAATGGGTGTATTCTATTCTGAGAAGAGAATCTTGGTTTCCTGATTCCAAAGATACACTTAAAAGAGCAAACCGTTGAATCTCTCTTGTTTTCATTTGAATCAAATAATTTATCAGACAAAAATGTTGTATGCAATTGTCCAAGATCTAAAACAGAAATGTTCAGCTATATTTTCTGTAGAATCATTATTTTCTTAATTAGTTTCAAGACGTGCGACTGCAGTCTTGGTACAAATATTAACATTTTAACATGTTCCAACAACAGCAATGACGCTACTATATTCAATGTGTTCACATGATTTCCATATTAATTTTTCTCAAACACATTGTATTTTAGCTAGTTTTTATCAGTTGAAAAATCTAGGTCTCCATATTTGAATAAATAATCTTTTACCAAAAACAGTATTATTGATACATATAGCTTTAATACAAGTGTTATATTTCTTCAAAAACCACACTGTATAATTTTCTTAACATTTTGAGTAGATGTTGGTGATTCATACAACATCTGTCTAAAAATATAGAGTATTCTATTTTATAATGTAACAAACTAAAGTGTTACTAAAGAAATCTATAATTATAATATTTCAATGCTGTATTACAGAAATAAAAACCACAGAAAATTATGACATAATCTAACTTTATATATTAAGTAAGCATTCCTCTAGATTTCTACATAATGTAGAAGAAATCATCAGCACTACATGATGTTTAGAACTTATTCTATAAAACCAAAGACATAATTGCCACCAGTCTTTAATTTTTCTTTGACAAAGTAAGGCTTCCAGGATGCATGAAAATTTCTAAGCTGTTCACTAGCAATGATACTGTGAGACAATTATATTCAATTGGAACCACAGGCACTGTTTTCATTACCAACATTATTATGACAGATTATAATTTATTAGTCTCTCAGAAAGTACATTATAAATATTATTTTACTTGGAAGTCCTTGAGTGATTGTGACAGTTAATGATTATTATTAATTCACAATTAATAGATGAGTTTTACTGTTCAAATCTGATATGTCTATATCTTAACACAATACTTAATACAGCTTACACATAAAGAACTTGGGATTTAGCTCTATACATTAATTTTAAAATAAATATAGAACACATAAAATAGCCTCCTACATTCTTCTTCTCAAGTCAAAGGTGACTTTGAAGTCAATACAGTTCAAAAACTTGATCTCAAAGATCTTTTATTTTAAATGATCAATATGTATATGTATGCCACAGAAATATTTTGCATCCTTTGCAAAATAAGTTTAAGATTATTTTTAATCTTAAATGCATGCATGCATTCCAAATGTCTGTCATTGGAGTCATGTGAATTATTTTTTGATACCACTAAATAACTAAACCTTTTGTACTACAGAGCATAAATTCCTTCATAGCATATCCAAATATATGGTTTTAAATATAGTACATCAAAGGCATTGTTACATTACTCAAATTTTTGTGATGAACCTAAAATTTCAGTAAGTATCTACTTAATTTTTGGTAATGAATCTTAACTACTATCATTAAATTAATAACTATAGATCCAAACTGAAATGGAGTCATTTATGTCAGGGAAAATAATTGAGATAGTCAATGCAGGTACATAAAGAAAACTTAACCTAACCTTACAGGAATTTACAAATCTTCTCCAAAATCAGTGGAGGACACAGGCCAATCCCTAAACACTAAATCTGTTCCCCTGACACCTCTGACAGTATTGGACAAATTAATTTGTAAATAGCTTTACTTACCTGGCTTAAAAACAAACAAGTTCTATATAAATTAAGTATACTTTTAGAAATATAAAAATGAATGCTAATGTTTTTCGAGTCCTCATGATCTAGGGTAATCTTTGGTAAATCAAAGCTAGTTTAAGTTTGTGGGTTTAATTAAAACAGACACGTCTGGAGTTATCAGAATTAAATATACTTTTATTCTACCTAGATTTATTATTAGACACATAAGCTCATATTATCTTCATTGAAGATTTAATCACCAAGAAAGATAAGTTAAGATGATGTGTTACCTGTCTAATGTCTCATGAAATTTTAATGAGTAATCTAAACATAATTGTTAAGAACAAGTGAATTAAATAGATGTAAGTAAGATAAAATTTTATAAATGAACCTTTCAAAATAATTATACTTTATGGTATGTCTACTAAAAAATAGTTTCTTAAAAGCTTTTTGGTAATTTGAAATCTTAAAATTATACTGACATAAGTCAAATGATGTCCATTAGCAAACATGTTTTGTATGTACCACATAGAAAATTTTACTATGAGGGAGAATATACTTCCAGAAATTCTGAAATGTATTTACGGGTTTGTCAATCCATGGAATGCAAGTGAAACAGTCCACAATTTTTTTATTCCTATTTTTCACGAGGGATTAAGGATTCTAATGTACTATATTTTTTGGACTTTTGGTCTGCTTTTCCAAAAAAATCATTTCTTTACCTTTTAAGTAATCTACTTGGACAGCAAAGATTTTGTGTCTTCTGTTAAAAATTTACTCTGCTTCATATTGTCCTTCTCAGATCTTTGAGGGAGTTCCCTGGTGGTGTAGTGGCTAGGTTCTGGCGCTCTCAATGCTGTGGCCTAGGTTTGATTCTCAGCCAGGGAACTACCCAAAAATAAATAAATAAAAAATAAAAGATCTTTGATTACTTAAGAAAACCTAGTGTCAGTATTAAAAGAGTTACGTTTTATTCACAAACTATATAACTTTATGTATTTGCCTTTAACCTTCTATTGTAACTAGTTAAATAGGTAAGTATTATTTCTTAATAATACTTAATCCGTAATCCTATTTAGTCAAATGTTCAAACCTTTTAGATGTTTCAACAACTTTCTAAAATCAAGTTCTAAGTAGAAACTTTCTTTTAATTAAATGTATTGAGTAACATTGGTTAATAAAGTGATATAGGCTGCAAGTATACAATTCTACAAATCTGTAAATTTCATTGTGTTCACCACTCAAAGTCCTATCTCCTTTCATCACAATATATTTGACCTTTTCTACCTACCCTCCCTTATCCTCTCATAACCACTAAACTGTTATCTTTTGTTTGTCCTGTTTGTTTTTGTTTTCAGTTTTATATCCCACATACGAGTGAAGTCATATGGTTCTCAGCTTTTTCTGTCTTATTTTGATTAGCATAAAATGAAGTGTTTTTGACTTAAACTAACTTAGAGATTTCCCAGAGGATCCCTGGAATAATGTCAAAGAATGTGTATTTTACTTGGTAAAATGTTAAACTAATTAGGTTATTTGCTATGTCAAATTACATGGGAAGCATTATCAAATAAATAATATTTAATCTTTTCAGCTTATACTTATATGAATACATATTATTAATATAAGTGTTCTAGAAATTGTATGAAATTACTAGAAATCTTATATGCCCTGGTATAATGTTATCAGTCATAACTCAATTTATCTTAAAAGGTTGTGTATCGCAGAAAAAAGCAAATTCCCTTGTCAATTCCATTGTAATAAATTCTCATCAGATCTTTAATCACAGGCATTTTTAAGTCTTGTATAATTTATAGACAGTTATTGTTTTGTTCTGATGCTTTTGCAAAAGTGAGATTCATGGAAAAGACCCTGCCAAGTACTCCTGTCCACTGACAATACTGTCAAATTAAAAGGTGTCAAACCTTGTGTGCATGTTTCACAACTAAAGTTGGCTCCACCTCACATCTGGTTCTTTGCGAATGCCGGAGTCCTCAAAATCAATTTACCGGGAAGAGAAACAGCCAACATCAATAGACACTACTTCCTGGCTGCAATGTTGGATCAAGACCTTCCATTCTTCCCTCCCTGCCTGACCATCCTTTTCCTAATTCTTACACATATGGAGGTCTTCATGTCCATCTTTTGCCTTGTTCTGACCTGGAAAGATAATGCCATTGTTCACAAATCTCAGACATTACAAAGGAGGATAATCCAACATGGTTCTATCACAAAACTCTTCCTGATTTCCAATGCCCCAGTTTCTCTGAAAGAAACTCAGCTCTCTCTCGGTCATGTTAGCCTCCCTAACCCTGAGGGTCCATTTCCCTGCAGCTGGTTGATAATCCTAAACTCAGGGAAACTTGTGTCCAAAGTCTGTATAAAAAAACAGATGAGAGGTAAAAGTAATCACAATAAAACTGACTGTAATCTATACTCTTCAACTTTTCTGGTCTTCAGAGCTGTCACATTTCCAGTGCTGAGTCACCAACTCGAATGGGAATTACCAGAAGGCAATGGTGAATCAAATCTTTTATCCATTGGTAGACAGATCACTTCTCTCCTAGCTAGGAGTAAATGCCAATGAGGCTGTAATCAGAAACGTCTCATTAACTTTTGGATAAACGGCACAGTCTATCATTAAAGCAATAACTGACTAACCAAAATCCTTGTACTGTCTGGCCAAAGTTATTCTTGATGATTAAATAGCTCTGGTCTTTTAGCTGAGCAAGGAAGTGTCTGTGCCATAGCCAACACCACTTGCCGCCTTTAGATTAATACTTCTAGGGAAGTTGAAACTTATTTACACAAAATCTGAGAAGAAGCTCATTGGCTACAACAAGTCCAATACGATTCATTTTGGAACTTGTATTTATTCAACGGATTACCAACAGGATTGGAGTCATGGGTTAGAATTATACTGCAATTTGTCTTTTCTGTACTATTTGTCATTATATTTTTATTGTGATTTTTAAAGTACTCAGGTCTTATACTGCTTTTGTAAAAAACAAAAAACCTGATAGACTGTAGTTTGCCCAATACTTTGAAATACAATAGTATCTAACACCTATACCCTTGACAAAGTCTTCATGCCTTCATTTTCCATTTTGACCTGCTGGCTGTAAGTTGTTCTGTTGTGGCCTTTTGGTCACTACTAACCCCAAAAGCTTTTCTCAGTCTGAGGAAAGGTATCCAATCATAGCATACTGAAGAAAAATAAACAAAATAGATGATCAGTCAAAAGGTGAAATGAACACAGGAGAAACACCTAGTAATGTATTGGGTGATCAGCACCACTAGTGGGGATGTGATCAAAAGCAGAAAATGTAGAAACAAACTAAAATGAAGTCCCTTATTGTCAGAGACAAAGTGGAGGTTGTCAGTGCAGGCTCAGAAAACTTAACCTGATCTTAGACAAGATTTCACAGCTCTTCTCAGAAATCAGTAAGGTCACCAGCCTATCCCCCAACACCAAATCTGTTCACGTCTCTGGACTTTTGGGTTCCCCTGACTCAGCTACTCTGATCCAAGCAAGACTAGTAGGCAACTAATCACCTGAAAAAACTGATCACGTCTGGATTTTCCTCATTAAAATAAGTTGGTCTGTGAGTAACTCAGAACTCATTGCTCCTGCAGCCTTGAGTTTCCCAGTTTATAGGTCAAAAGATTTTTAATAAACTGATCTTTGTGCTTTGATTTGTTCAGTTTGCAGACTTTCATTTCTGACAAAGCTATAGTCCTATTCTTTCATCTCTTTATTTCAAATGTAACAATACATTTATAATTTTCTAGATTTTTTTTTTGTTTCTAGATCACATTGCTGAGTTATAACTATTGAAAAACATTCAGTGTCCATTAACCTACACTGCAGAGTTCAACTAAAATATAAAAGGTAAATAATGCAACAAAAAAATCTATTACTGAGAATTAAATAATTCATAAATAGATGCCTAATAAAATTTTCTTTCATTACTCTTCTTTCTATGTATAAAAGAATAGCAAGTTGTGCTATTAAAGTAAAAATCAGTGGTAGTAGAAATTCCCATTAAAGATAAGCAAGTTAGTTTATCTTAATACTTGGTTGATATTATCAAGATGTTGCTCAGCTATCTAAAAGTATATATAGACTATTTCTAATCTAACTCTTATTTGTAGAGCAATAAATAATAACTTGAGGAGAGATAGGGTGCTATATGCCATTCCAGTTACTAAAGTATGTATTGGTTTAAATCTAAATTTTTCTATAAATCAAAATTAAGGCTCCCAATTGGAAATATTTTAAATTCTAAGGCATATTTATCATAAGAATGCTATATTGTGTATGCTAATAAATCCCTAGATTTATATTTTCTTTCTCAATTTAAATTGCTTAATAAATAAACCGAAAACATAAACCAAAATAAAAATCACATTTAAGCTAAAATATAGTTCATTTGTCAACAATGTTTTTTGAAAAAATAAACTCATATACAAGGTTCGACAATTAATTTTGTAAATTCATCCTAGAAAAAGTGCTACATACCTCATTGCTGAATGTTCACCTTCTAAGTACTCCCATTGGGAATTTATGCACCGACCCCAGTGCCTAGTCAACCCTTCAAAGCAGTTTTGAAACTTCTTTTCTGGAATGGCCATCAGAGCTGTCGTTGTACCCAAAACCTGACAATTAAGTTCACAAACTGGCCACTGTGTGCTTATGTTGGCGGCACCACACAAACAACTCGGTAAGGTCTCATAACTTTGGCAAGGTACAATGAATGGCAATGCTAATGGCCACTCCAGAAAAAGAGTTCCAAAATGGCTTTGAAGAGTGGACTAGGCACTGGCATCAGTGCACAGCTTCCCAAGGGGAGTACTGTGAAGGTGCCTGTAGCGATACTCAGCAATGAGGTATGAAGCACTTTTTCTAGGATGAATTCTCAAAGTTAATTGTCCAACCTTGTATATATTTATTTTACAAATGTTCTGTCTTCATTTTTTATTTATCTGTTAGTAATTCTTAAAACTTTCTATATAATTTAAATGTTATACAGTCATTAAGACATGTTAGTGAATTGTGCAAAGAAAACAAAATTTAGCATTTTCTGGCCATTATTTGTAAGCGTCTACTAATTATTATGTTGACAGTTCGGTAGGCAGAGAGGTTGCTAAAATACAATAGTTTCCACTTATCCATGGGGGATATGTTTCAAAACCCCCAATAGATTCCTGAAACTGCAAGTAGTACCAAACCTTATACCTACGATGTTTTATCCTATGGTAAACTGTAATTTACAAATTAGGCAATTTTTGGAAAGATGATTTGTTCTTACTATAGATCTTAGTAACCTCAACATATAATTTCTTTCATTATTAAATTGAGAACTTTTACCTTTTCAATTGAGGGAAGTATGTTACTGTTTCTCTATGATGGCATATCTGAATTGCCTTCATCACTACTCTTGCACTTTGAGGACATTTTAAGTAAAACAAGGCTTACTTGAATACAATCACTTCAATACCAGGATAACCAAGATGGCTAGTTAGTGACTAATGAGCAGCTAGCTTGTATTACATGGATAAGGTGAACAAAGGGATGTTTTGAGTCCTGGGTGAGATATGGCAGGTTGTAAGATTTTATCATACTGCTTACACAGAAAGGCAGAAAATTCAAACCTTCCCAATTGTTTATTTGTGGAATTTTCAGAGTGGTTGACCATGGGTAACTGAAACCACATGAAGTAAAACCACAGGTAAAGGGGACTACTGTATCTCATGATAAGGAGCTAACCAGGGTCAAAAGATTGGAGTTCTACATCTGGTGTTGGTCATTTGTCCTCACCCAAGAAAACCTTTTGCAGCTACATATATCGTATTTGTAACTAGAGGGGAAGTGTTAGCAGGGGTATGAGTGGAAAAAGTAGGAAGAAGAAAAGGAGAATGGAGAAGCCATGCAATATTATACATGGTCCCTTCTAGGTACTACAAGGTCCTATGAAGTCCTCTCTCCTAGCTATTTTAGATTATGCGTGAATAGAATAAAATCTAAGACAAAATTTGCATGAGGAAAATTTCATTTTCATTTTCAGACTTCTGTTTATCACTTTTAGTTACCTGAAGTCCTGAATTTAAAGAGGAATTGGGATGAGAAAAATTATAGAGAGATAAACAGGCAGAACTCTGTATACAAACCCACCTAGTATCTCAGCAGCCCCTTAGGCACCTTAGTGGGAATTGGTACAATATTTTCCCAGAACCCAGACCTCAACTACAATCAGTGTTTTTGGCTTAATTTTTCTCTTTGGAAATATCTGTAAGTTTTCTATGACAACTTTGCTCAGTCAGCTATATTGAGACCCTGCCACTTTAGCAATACTATAGTGTCAGAGCCTCTTAGCAGTCTCAGGCACTCAGAAAGTAAAGTTAAGCTCTTTGGGAAGAGCAGGTTATCTTTTACTATTTTAGTCAGAAATAATTACCATTTTGACAGTTAGCTAAATGATTTCATCAGTAAATCCATTTTTGTCATGTAGACAGGAGGAAAATACCCTGTCTTAAGAATGCAGATGATACTTAAAAATTCTAAGCTCCTGAAAAATAGAAATAATACTGTTCTTTGTGTCATTAACAGAAACTGGCAGAAGTAAAAAAATTTAAGTAATATGTTTTTCTAAATACATATATCTGCACTTTTTCATAAACAGAAGTACAGCATTTTTCAAGAATTCAATTATTTAATTAACTCTTTCCATTCTAATTTCACCTCTCTAGGAATCTCACTGAAAAATGAAGGTTAAATAAATTAAAATATATGCAATCAAAGCACTGAGAAAATTCAATCACATAACACTGTTTTGCTTGTGAATCCATTTATTTTTTGTAGGTAAAATAGTTTTGCTCTCTTGACCACAAACCTACCTCTATTACAAACCTTATCTAATGTTTTGAAAATATCAAGACTAATCTAAACCCTAAAATTGCTTCTGCTAACTTCTGAGAGAGAGCATCTAGTAAACACTGATCTTTCTTTGTTTTCTTCTTTTGTTCCACCTACAACTCCTATTACAACTTGCAACTCATTATAATAAATAAATCAAGGTAAGTAAAATGTAGGTAAAACTAAGCACTCTAAGCCTAGTAGTAATAATAATAATATTAATGTACATAGTAATTGGAATCATTATTTCAAATATAATTTTTTTTAAAAAGCAAAGCAAAAAACTCCTATGCAAAGCTATACCAAGAAAATGAAAAGAAATATGAAAAAATAATGTTGGTTCTTAATAAACCAACAACTATATTGAGAACATAAGGCTTTCATGTGTAAAGTTGACTAACCCAAAGAATGAAAAGATGATTAACAAATTTGTTTAAAAAAAAAAAACAAACAAAAAACACAAGCCTTAATGGAAATAAATGTACTTTGATCTTTACCTCTTCCCATACACAAACATTAATCTGAGATAAAATAGAGAAAATGTAAAATTCAAAACTATAAAGTTCTAGAAGAATATATTAAAAAGTGTATTAGTGACCTTACTTACGATCAGCAAAATTCCCTTAAACAAGATACATAAAGCACTAACCATAATAAGAAAAACATTGATAAATAGCAGTTTATCAAATTTAAAAATTTCGCTCACCAAAAACCAAGATTAAGAAACTTGAGAATTTAAAAAATGAAGAGGTATGCCACAGATTGGAAAAATATCTAACTAAAGATTATATCCAGAATGCATAAAGAATTCTTAAACATCAACAATAGAAAATCAGCAACTCAGGTAAAAATAGACTAAAGGTTTGAACAAATACTTTACAGAGGAAGATATACCAATGATTAGGAACCACATGTGAAAGTATTTAACAATATTAGTAATCTGTGAAATGAAAATTAAAACTATGATGAAATAACGCTGTTACATATCATTAATGTGGCTAAAATAAAAAAGATTAGCAAAGTTAATAACTGTTCGCAAAGATGAGAAGCTATTGGAACTCTCATACATTTCTTGTGGGAGTACAAAATAGTATATCCACCTTGGAGAACTGTTTTTGTGGTTTCTTACCAAGTTAACATACACTAAATGCTTTTTAATTGGAAACAACAGAAATGCATGACAGGAAAATAGATAACTAAATTTTTATAAATTCATAAAATAGGATACAACTTGTTAATACAAAGGAATGAACTATGAAACATGGCAACAAAGATGAACTCAAACATTATGCTCATTATGGTTTAAAAAAAAACAGATATAGGCAAGCAAAATACATGTGTGTGTGTGTGTGTGTGTGTGTGTGTGTGTGTGTATACATTCATATAATTATGTACTTTTAATACAAAAATATATAAAATAACCAGGAAAACTAATCTATAGCAATTCAGAAAAAGGGTGGGGAATTGTCTACAAAACAGTGCTTTCTGAAATGATGAAAATGTTCTAATGTTGGTCTGGGTGTGAGTACAGCATTGTGTCTAATTGTCAAAACTCATCAAAATGAAACCTAAGATCTTTGTTATTCTTTTGTATGTAAATTATATTTTAATTAAAAATAAGAGCAAACACAAAAGTCTGCCTCAAAACATTAAAAGATGAATTGTTAATTGAGTGAACTAGAAAAACGTAGTGGGGTAATGAGTAGCCTTACAATTTATTAAGTGAAAAAAGCCAACTATATAAGATCTATCTTTCTATTTATCTATCTAGATATAATGTGAGATGTAAAGTATATTTATGTTGGGCCTTAAAAATACCAGAAGTAAGATGACAAATTATAATACATCGTCTAAATTTTTCATAAATACGTATATGAGCTTCATGCTGACAAATCTCTTACCCTTTTATATCATTGCCAGTTAAAAATATTGCTTCTATTCCAAAGTTATTTCAGTGATATAGATATTTCTTATTTTTCTAGATTTGAAACTTTTTAATTTTTATGGTACGTGGAATACTCAGCAAGCAGAAACGATTGCTGAGAGGATACTATGAGTTTTCACAGCTGATAGGATTAGCAGGTATAGAGACATGCTGATCTCATTTTGCAGAAAATCTTTCCTTTTGATTCTTCAATCACACTTGCTTTGGATCTAGTCTCCATTAATATTAAGCAAAAGAGAGGATTATATAACAGTCTGCTTAAGGTAAAGAGCAGATGAAGTGTACTTTCCCTTAAATACAGAAAGGGGAAGTATAAAGATACACAATTTGAGTTTCTTTAATTATAAAATAGATCAAGGACAGTTTAAGTACATTGGATGAGCATCCACTATTTATCAGGCATTGAATGATGTCCTTTAAATAATTAATTTTCCAATGTTTTTAAGATATTGTAGGGTCATATGAGCATTAAAATATTTATTAAAGCGTGTATGACAGTTAATGGAATTAGCAAAGCATTTCTTTAATAGACAGACATCCAGTCAAATTTCTCAGAGAACTATTAGAAATATATTTCAAAGAAACTTCTAATTCACTTGATGTAATTTAAATTGAGGGACCCCTGCCTCTGATGCTCTAAAATAGTATTCACTTTACCGGTGCTGTCTGAAATTACTTACAGAAAAAGAGATCATTTTTAGTGACTTGGTGTATTTAAAAAAAAAATCACACAATGGTGAGAGATAAACCTTAGTATAGGTTAAGCCTGAGGTGTTCTAGAAACAGCCTAAGGCTGTCTCCACAGTCTATCTACATCTGTCAACTTAGTCTTGTTATCTTTTTTAATCTTGTGGGGACAATTTTGTTAATAATTCCAAAGTATCTCATTATATATGCTTTTTACATTCCAAATTAGAAATAAATATAAATTCAAACTATCTACATTGACAGCAAATGTATAAAAACTGCATTAAAAAGGCACTTATTTACCTGAAGTCATTTAATAACAAAAATGTGAAATATGTGAATAAAACCAAATTTGTATGTGGCCTGGAAAGTAATTAGCACACTTAAGCAATCTTGCAACATCAACTGGTCAAGAGGTAAAAAGCAATCAAGTCAAATAGATTGGTAGGAAGTAGAGAGAAAAACTCTGTAAATAAAGTCAAGTAAAGAGAATGTTTTAGGCTGCATAACAAATATCAATCAAACTAAATTGATTGCTAGGGAATAAGAGCATTAACAAGGCAAGCAGGCAAATGCCAAGCCTGTGCAACATAAAATTTCCTAAATTAGAAAAGCTGAACAAGAGAATGAGTGAATGACTTGAGTTAATCACAAACCATTAGCTAACTGTGGTATTGGAATAGTTACTAGGAAATAAAATGAAGTTTGTTATGTAATTTTAAGAAAGGTTGGAGGTCAAGACAAAAACACCTCCTTAATAGCCTGCCCTGTCATTTTCTGCCTTCTCAGTGCTTACTGAAACAAAATGAAGTATATTCCAGTAACTCAGCTTTGTCATCACTATCTTCTCCATCAAATTTGGAAAATAATTAGCTATTTGGATATAATAACCGACAAGTGTTCAAAAAAATATTCTTCACTCTTGTTAATCTCACATAGAGAAAGAAAGATAGTTTTCATCAGTGAGCATGTTTCAAATCATGGTTATCTTTCTAAATAAAAGCAAAACTACAATTGAAGAAAACACAGGGAGAAAACAAGTTGGTTTTGGATTCTCTGGGGAATGTCTGGTTTTATTTTGTACTCAACTTTGGCCATAAACTTGGCCATCAATTTGTTTCTATTACTTACTTCTTAAAAAATAAATACTATATTTTCTCATCTACTTTCACTGAATGGTAACCTTTTTGAGGTCACAATATTTCCCAAATAAATCTTTAAATTTTTCCTATTTGCAGTGAGATAGATATATAGATAGCTATAGATAGATATATCAATAAATACTTCAAACAATGATAAAATTTTATACTGTATCTAACCCAATTCCATCATTTTTTAGATAATGAGGAAGAAGCAGAATTGCTTCTTTTCAAACTGTAAGAGAATGATAGGACAGTGAGACAGATTCTCTGTTTCCAAGCTTGTATTTTCTCATCACGTCATGCCTTCTTAAATAAATGCATTTTTATAAATAATCACATGATATTCATAGTGGGTGAGTATGCTCCCCTCTCACAAATCTGGAGGATTGGAGGATTGGCCAGTTAGTGTTAAAAGAAAAAGTTGTTCAGTATAAAAAAGCCTTGAAGATTATGTTAAGTTCTAACAGATATTCTCTGAAAACAATGGATGAATACATGAACAAAGGTAGAAGAGTTTTCAATTGGTTTGAATACATTTTTAACAACATTTATTCAGATAATAAAAGATGTGCTTGCCAAAGTTTAATATTATTGTTTTTAGCCATCTGTAGAAGAAAAGCTGTGATATTTATCTTTTAATTATAACATGCAAGCATTAATTATCTTTCTTAAACTACATATAATTTATAAGAAAAATAGGACCCCAGAAACAACCAACCAACCAGAGTATAACACATATATTTATTATATTTAGGTGATAGAAAAGGTGTTTTAAAATATGGCCTGTGCACTGTATTGTAAACACCTCAGAATAATATCACCAATCAAGCATCAATTTTAAAGGTTTAAATATCAAGATTATAAGTCTCTCACTAGATTGCAATTATTTTAGCATCCAGGAATAATTGTTTTATATATATTTTTTACCTTCTCAACTTCTGAGAGGGCATTCAGTAAATGTTATTGTTTAACTAACTATGCGAGGAATCTCACCAAAATTTATTGCTCCCAAGCTTCTGATTCACAATAAGGCTGCTTTTGCATGTAGTCCCAGCCAATTTAGTCAAATGGTCAATACAGTTAAAAAAAACTTAAACTTAAACCAGCTCTTTGAACTGACTGATACTTTTGACTGAATGAATAAACTGAGTTAACAGGGATTTAGTTAACAAGCGATTAAAATTAATTTTGTTAGCTAATACATGAGATTTGGCTTCATGTTTTGTGAAAAAATAGTACAGGTATTGGTTTAGAGCAGGGACTCTGGAGTCAGGCAGCCCGGTTTGAAGTCTATCATTTGTAAGGTTAAAGATTTTATCATTTTGGGCTAGTTATTTAATCTGTCCATGCCTCCATTTCATCATCTATCAAACGGGCATTGGTAATAGTACCTCACTCACAGAGTTAATTTAAGATTAAATGAACTCCTGGTACACAGCAATGTTATAGTAGTATCAGCTTTTGTTATTATCCTTATTATAGTAGTACCAGTACTTTATTAATACAAAAATAAATGAATTTTTAAAGATCACAAACTGACATTTTATATTTGAAACAGAAAATTCACATTGTTTTATTTGTGTTTTAAGATAGCAGATATCATTTTGGAATTTACTGTTTTTGTTTCTTGATTTGACTGAAACTCAAAAAATATAAACATATCCATATTTTAAAAGAATGTAGCCACACTCTCATGCATTAAAACATGTTTTCATTTACAACAGAGTATTTAAGTAAATTTACATTCAGAACTAATGATATTTAAAGTAGAAAAGCAGGAAATTATTTTTTTGTAATAAATATAAATGTTTTATTTAAGCTTTTTAAAATTAAATTTATTGAGATGACATTGGTTAATAAAATTACATAGGTTTCAAGTGTATAATTCTATAATACATCATCGCTGTACTGCCTTGTGTGTTCACCAACCCAAGTCAACTCCCCTTCCATCACCACAGGGTTGACCCCTTCACTGTTTTCTACCTACCCCCTACCTGCTTTCCCTCTGGTAACCACTAAACTGTTGTGTGTCTGTGAGTTTTTGTTTGTTTGTCTTGTTCATTTGTTGCTTTCAGTTTTATATCCCACATATAGTGAAATCATATGGCTCTCAACTTTTTCTGTCTCATTTATTTAAGCTTTTGAAAAAATTAGTCACCCTTCTGTTAATGGGCCTACTCATTATCAACATGCTTCTGTTTAATGCAATTTACTGAAGAAAAACAAAACTATTTTTATTGACTAATGCCCACTCACTTCAGCTCCTACCATTTGAGTTAAGTACATCCAGAATCAGTATCCTCTATTTCCCCAAATACAGTAATTTATTATTTTATAGTTTTATGCACATATAATTAAATTTAAAAATAAAATACATACTAGATTGAGAAAAGAAGTATAGTGCTATGGTATTAATTTGGATGTTTTGTTAAGACTCTACAAAGATGAGATGCTAGAAAGCTTTTCAAAATATATGTAAATTAGACAATTACGAAAACTTTTAGAAAATAACAAAAACTTAACATTATATCTTAAAAATTGCTCTCAAAGACCTTTATTTCACTCTACATTAAAGAAATCAAAACTGAAAACATATAAATATATATAAAATATATGAGGAGTGTAGTTTGACCATAGTCTATCTGTATCTCTCAAACTCAAGAGAAAAACCTTACATCTAAAACATAGCAAACGTAGAAATATTCTTCCAGTTATGATTAGCATTAAAATATCTAAGTTATGTATGCATCATATTTTTATGGTCCCCTGGTTTGGGTGGTTTTGGCCCATTAGCTAAATGATTTTGTGTTCTGATCATGTGTTATGATACTTCCTCTAGAATTGCAATAAAGACATAGTTTTTAAAAATATGTTATTTTAGGCTTTAGTATCATATTAAGCTATTAATATCATTATTTGGGATAGATGGGCAAAGCTTACTACCATAATACATATATTTAAGTATTCATTATGATTACTCCATCAATACCAGATACAGTAGGTGGATTCAAAGTCTGAACTTTGCAACCTAACTCAATTCAACAAACACGTATTGAGTGATTAACTTATTTAAGGCCTCTAGCTTCCAGCCTCATCACCTGAAAATTTGTCTTTGGACCAAATCTAACCCGGAACAGTTTTTTAATCTCCTTCCCACCTCCCAGTCTATATAACTACTTTAACACCAAATATACATATAGATGGGTGAAAGTAGAAATAAAAGAATTATCAAAAGAATTGCAAAGATCTTCTAGTTAAAGTTATGCATAAGGAAAATAGAATGTAAACATTTAAGTTGTTTTTGTTATTTATTATTTGCAAGCTAGATTTATGCTGGTAATCTTAAACATTTTATGGAATCAAGAATAGACAGATTCCAAGATTTGGTGAATTCTATAGAATCTGATTATTTAAAAACTCTGGAAATTTATCAGTAATTAAATTAGATAATAAAATGATTTGTTGATACACTGAATATAAAATAATTCTTAAAAACCTTGGGTTTACACAATTTTTTTTCAGATTAGTGAACAAGATTAATGTACTTGATCCTACGTGATTATTTTTTTTAGATTAAAATGCTAACTTTGAAAAAAATGTTAAAAAATAAAAAGTTGTAATTCTAGTGAATCATATTAAAATATTTCTTTTCTATAGATAAGAAAAACCTTGAATGAAACAACACAAGTTAGCATGCAAAGCATCCAAATGTCTTTTAGTTATGGTATCTGGCTCAACTAATGAAAGCAAACCTCTCAAGAGGAAGAAATTTTAGGTGGTCCATGAAACCCAGAAGATCTCTTTGGATTTCTTTTCTCATCACTCCCCCCACCTGTTAATAATCTGTCTTCACAGTCTTCTCACACATACTACATTGCCTTCCAGTTTTTTTCCTTTTATCTTTGTTTTTAAAAACATTTTCTTCAGTTCTTTACTGGTAAGATAAAAAAAACCTCATTCTTCAGGTAGATGTGTATATTAGTTATAGTATACCAATTCTTAAGCAGGGCTGTAAGAGCCATAGCCAATACCTGCAAATGGGGATAAAAATTATCACATTTCTTGATGGAAAAGAATTTTCATCAGTTGATCTAAGTGAGCTCAGTTATTAGACTATAAGTATAAAAGGGATAATAACAGAGACTATATCTATTACATCCAATCAAGTTGCAACAATTGAAACATGTAAAATCAACCAATTTAAGCAAAACGAATGGGCTTACAATAAAATTAATTTTGAAAATGATTAATATACATACTTTTTATTGACTATATATTTAGTGAACCCAGTCTTATCTGAAATACACAATCATGATTGACATATTAAATACGTCCAATATCATTTAATTCTTTCTTATTTACTTATTATTAAATGAATATATTCTAAAAGGGAGAAAACAGCTGACCCCCTAACTGACTTCTTAAAAAATGAGTAGTGGATCTTGAGATTACCATGCTAGGCAAAGTAAGTCAGAAAAAGTAGAAATCCATATGATTTCATTCACATGTGGGCTATAAAACTGAAAGCAAGAAACAATCAAAAACTCAGACACAGACAATAGTTTAGTGGTTACCAGAGGGTAAGAGGGTAGGGGAGATAATAAACGAGGGTAAAGGAAGCCAAAGATATGGTGGTATATATGTATCTATTGGATTGTGTGTTCACTGACTCTGGATGGTGAACACACAATGCAATAGATACATGATATACTATAGAATTGTACACTTGAAATGTATAGAATTGTATTAACCAATTTCACCCCAATAAATTTATTTAAAAAATAAGAGTAACATACAGTATTTCCACTATGGTGAACTGTGTTTTTTTTTTAACTACCAAAAAGTCACAAAATCAATTTAATGGCTTATAACAAGTTTTTTAAATTATTTAAATTGGTATATTTTCTAAATTATAGTTAAGTGATAAAAAAGTTACATTAAATTTGGCTTTATTTTATTATACATAGGTGAAATATTACTTGAAAGTCATTTCAATTATATAATATATATTTGTGTGTAGGTAGGAATATGTATAACTTAAACTATAAAATATGTTCTTACTAGAAGTCTCAGACAAAAAGTATTGAATAATTCTATATGTTGTGCACTATGTAGTAAACTTTATATAATTTTGTAGAGAGTTATATTCAATGATTGTTTTTAGTTTGTCACAAAATCAGCAAATTATGGATAGCGCTAAATTTTGAGGATCAAACCCACAGGAGTAAATGATAGGTAGGAATGAAAAAGGTTTGAAATAGTTTGTTAAACTCCAATGTGTAAAAATGTGCTTGGTAAGAGGTTCTGTGATCATGTGTGTCATTTACAAGCATATTTATCTTTGCATTTTGTTGGCAGAAATATATGGAACTGAGCCAACAAAATTAGATATGTTTCAGCAGTGTTGGTTTTCAAGAAAAAGAAGAAGAGTGGAGTTTGGGAAGAACTTCTGCTAAGGACAATAATTAGAATTCTGTGGGGAAGGTTTGCATTGAGCCTTGAATTTCTGCACCACTTGGTTTGTCATTTCTCCTGCGATGTGGTGATGACTATAGTGAATTAACCAGATGCTCACACATTGACAGCACTGTCTTTGACCATACACCTGTGTTAAGAGAGACCCCTGGGTTGAGAGACAGCACGGTTCCTTCTCTAAGTGGTTTCTGTCTGCTGGTTTCTTCCTGTTGCTAGTGATTGTCACTGCAATCTGTCACTCTCCCTCCTTTCTGCTGCTACCAAAGAGGATCCAGCCTGCCTAGAGGATGTGATACAGAGAGCAAATCTTTCTTCCTTTGCCTAATAAGCTTCCCCATATCTATCTTAGAGGTCATATGGAGAAGTACATCCAGAATGTTAATTTATTCCTGCATTCAATATTTCAATAAATATGTACACATTTCTGCAAGTCTAAAATGTCTACATCATGTAAAACACACTAGGAATGTAAAGATGAGCTCACAATTCCGATCTGTTATGTTAAGAAAGACATCAGTGAGCTAACAACTGCACTTAGAAAATTCGAAGAAGGCCTCACTGGGGTGTGTGAGGGTAAGAGACAGGGCCAATATTTTAGTAATATGTAATAAGCAGGATAGACCAAAGTGATCAGATAAGGTGACAGGCAGAGACACAAAACATGTGCAAATTGCCTGATTAAAAAACAAAACAAAACAAAACAAAACAAAACAAACAAAACAAAAAACACAATGTCTACATAATTAGTTCTATTTCCAACCATACTGTTTGAACTGACCGAATATCATATTGTTTTTCATAATGACACAGTTTTTCTAGCCATATTCCTCAACTATGAAGATGGAACAACCAAAACTACATATTCTTCACATTTTTATTTGCATGTATACATGGCATCCTGCTTTATCATGATTTGAGTTCAGTTTTAATTATCCAGCATGTGACTTAGCAGTCAGCTCCTCTGATTCCTTTTTACGGTTTAGTCATTTGGCCATTTCTTGTCTACGAATGCCACCATTGAAGATAAGCAAGGCAGTCTAGATGAATAATTTTTAGTTATATAATTTCTACATATTTGTTCTTCAGTCAAAAATTTAGGTGGGAGGAAACAAATACACTTTTGGCTTATTTGAATTTTTCACTAAAGAAAAATAATTTTTGGCTTTATTACTGTGGGCAATGAAAATATTAGTTCCTATATTTTGCTATTTATTATCTCAACTAAGCTTCCTCAACTTGGAATAACATACCTTTTTTAATTTTTACTACACATTCTTTAACCTTAGCATGAATGACTTTATCCACCTTTCTTATTCAAGTCACAAGTATTTAAATAGCTTGTATTGTATATGAAAACAAAATTTTCTCTCTGAGATATTTAGAGTTTATAATGAGACATAAATGTTTCATGAGATAAACAAATCTCAATTAATTTGTGTCACATTTACTCTGAGGACAGCTTTTCTTTAATTTATTTTTAATGAATTAATTTGGATTAATTCCTTCCTCATTAAAGAATACAACAACCAATTCCTTCAACTTTGCATATTGTTAGTTGGGTGAACAAGTAATTCCACAGGAAGGGCACTTTGGGTTATTCCCTATGTCTTCCATAGTACAGTAAATCTAGTTAGGTTTCTTTGTTTACTCACTGACTATCTTCCTGCTCTATCACATAAATCAAAAAGAAATTCAAACTTTTACATGTAAAGTGAATATACCAGGTAATCTTGTTGGTATAAAATCAATTTTTAAAACCTATATCTTGTGATCTCAAAAGAAATTGAAACTCTCAACCCACAATGTAAATGTAGTCTCAGAAAATGCTCCTGTTGTTTCATTGTATATTCATAAATTTTAAATTTTCAGAAACACAAGATCTATAATACTTTGTCACATAAAATTAGTGTTTCAACCTGAATGCACTTTAATCTATATATGGAACCCATATGTTAATTAAGTCACATAAAATACATAAGCTAGCTACGTAAAAAGTAACAACTTGCATTTTTTCTTTTTAAAAAATAGATATTTATTAGAATATACATACTTTGGACCAATGGATTTTATTTATGTAGTAGATTTTGGTAACTGAGGGTAGTAATACGAACACTGGGAATTCAGATTGGAAGTTAGGTTGCAGTCCATTCCTAATAGACTTTATATTGAAATCCGATGGATAAGGGGAGAGACTGGCAACAACAGACTGGGTAGGAGCAGAGGCAGTCTCTGAAGGTGAAAAGTTGTGTGGGCTTGAGTAAAGGACATGAGACTGAAGAGGAAGAGGGGAAGTCAGCTTTGTGAGAGAGTGAAGCTATGTAACAGTTACGAGATGCAACAGAATGACAATTGTGACAGAGTTTTAGAAATTACGTCAGTTGTCTTGTCTGTATATGGATATGTTTGGAACTTTGGACCAGATTTTCCTTACAGGAGGCTACACAAAGTGACTAGGTAATTGCTGTCCTCAGAAAAATGGGATAGGATTACTTACTTGACTTGTCTTAACTACTCCTTTCCAATTACTTATTGGTATACACAGGAGTGTGAAAAAGTATTTAAGATAACATATCTAAAGAACGCAGACTTTCTGAGAATAAAACTTACAATGTTTTAAGAACAAAATATTCTTCTCATGCTATTCAAATATCAGAAGCTTTGTCACTGGATCAGATGGTGTCTGAAGGGAAGAAAGGGCCTCAAAATGAAATTCACCCTAAGTTGGTGAGTTGTGTTGGGTGGGAATGCATATTTGAGTTGTTGACTTGGGCTCAGAACTAGAACTTATGAATTGGGTTTGGTTTGTTCTGGAAATGATTGTGGTTAAGATTGCATACATTAAGGACCCATGCCTGTGGCCTTTGTGTGTAGTTTTAAGAAACAATGTCTGAGCATGATGCCATGCACCAAGGGAACCACAGCCCTGGAGCAGGAGCCCTGAGTACCTGTGGCCAAGGGACCTGGACCAGCAGAAACATCAATTCACAGTAAATTAGCACCTATACGTCTTTTTAGCAGCAACATCAAGGGCAGGGAGAAGCTATGTTTAGCATTTAGAAAAAAAAGTGGCTTTTGACTAAATCAGTTTCTAGAATTTTTAAAAACATATTCGAAAGGAAGGGAAGGCCTGAAGAGGGAAATAGCAAAAATACTGGTAATAAGAGTAGCAGAAGACAAAGAGAGATGACCATATAAATGAAATGTGTTGCCCATATTTAGATTCCAAGCGAAGAATTTTACATGTGAATAATTAAATTTCTAGGATGTTTGTACAACAAAAGGGGAAGTCTCAGATGACAAGATTTCTAGCTGGAGTTGAAAGAGAAGATAAAGTGCAGAAGATACTATGGAAGTGGATGATAAAGCTATAAGAATATAGAGGCAATATAGGAGGTGGGGCAGATCTGAGAGTTTGGGTAATAAATTAAATTTTGGAAATTTTTGGTTTAAAAAGGCTTTCATTCATCACAGCACTGTTCACAGTGGCCAAGCCATGCAAGCAACCAAAATGCCCTGCAACAGATGACTGGATAAAGAAGCTGTGGTACATATACACAATGGAATATTACTCAGCTATAAGAAAAGATGAAATATTGCCATTTGCAACAAAATGGATGGACCTGGAGATCATCATGCTAAGTGAAATAAGCCAGACAGAAAAACAAAGAACTGTATGACTTCACTCATATATGGAATATAAAACTGAAAGCAACAAACAAAAAAATTCAAGGACACAATCAATAGTTTAAGGGTTATTTGGAGGCAAGGGGGAGGGGTGGGAGGAGAGGGAGGGGGCAGGAGAGGAGGGGGGGAAGTCAAATATATGGTGATGGAAAGAGAAGTCACACTGGGTGATAAACATATAATGCAACTGATAGACGATGCACTGTAGAATTGTACACCTGGGACCTATATAACTCTTGATATCGACCCAGTAAGCTTAACAATAAAAATATTTTTAAAAAGGTTTTAAGCTCTTTTGGTGGACATGAAGACATGTTGCTAAATACTTAGATTATTTTATTTAACTTCCCATAAAAGACAATATGTTAATTACTGTTATTCTACCCGTATTGATATGAGGAATCCTAAGCTAAAAGGAGATACAGTGCCTTTCCAAGACGTGAGGTAACTTTGCCTCACAAATGATAAAGCAGGATTGCGACCGAGGCCAGGGCCACTGCACTGCACTGGAGTGGTAGAGCTGAAAGGACATGGACTTCATAGGAAAAGGAACCAGATTCCAATCTTAGCTTTGCCACTCACAAACTAAGAGACACTGAACCCATTCCATAATTCTGCTAAGACTCTACATTTTCATCTATAAATTGAGAATCAGAGTCTCAATTTAGACATTTCATTGCATAATGCATTAGTTCCCTATTGTCACTGCAACGAATTACCGGAAGCTTAGTGGTATGAACAGCACAAATATATTCCCTTACAGTTTTGGAAGTCAGAAGCCCAAAATCAGTATCAGCAGGGTGATGTTCCTTCTGGAAGCTTTTTTCTAGCTTGTAGCAGCTGTCTGTATGTCTGCATTCACAGACATTTCCTTCATCTTCAAAGCACATCACTTCAACCTCTGTTTCCATTGTCACATCATTTTTTTTCTGACTCTGGCTCATCCTGCAGGCCCTTATCCAGGTGATCACATGGGCTCGCCCACATAACATAGGAGGGACTCTCCATTTTAAGACGCTGAACTTGATGCATCTGCAAAGTTCCTTATTCCATGGCAACATATTCAAAGGTTCTCAGCATTAGTGTGTGGATATTTTTAAAGGGGCATTATCCAACTTACCACAATGTATGTACAGAGACTGGCAGAATATAAGAATAAGAATGAGAATGTAATAATAATAACAATAAAAGTTGATTGAACATCTCTGGATTACCAATTCTCTATGCACTGCCTTTGACAGGAGTTGGAAAGTGATCAGGTTGTGATTGAGCTCATAATGGGCATAAATAAATTATAGCTACTATTAGGACCATGAGTATTATTACTCACTTTTATGAAGAGAATTAATACGGATAATTCTCAGAGCATACCCTTTCAAATGTCCTGCCAAATAAATTATTCTCATCTGAAAGATGACCTTTCTAACTTTCCTGTTATAAAAGTACTTGGCACAACACATAATTACAGTTTCATACTCCATCTGTAAATCCAAATCAATTATAGCTATAGCATTCCAATGAAAAAACTCTCTCATTAATCTTTTCCTTAAATTTTTTTCCATCTCTGTGCCATTTCTCCTCAGGTAGTTGTTATTGTTTTTAAAAGTTGTAAAATGTACATACAAATGGTATGTGAAGTATATGCATAAATTGAAAATGATAAAAAAAATAAGTATCACCCACTTAAAATATCACCAATCTTTGTGAAGTACCTGATGTACCTCATTCCTCTTTCTCCTCCCTGCCACAACTAAGCACTATCCTGAATTTTGGATTCACTATTTCTTTAACTTTTCTGTGCAGTTTTAATAAGCTCTTTATTTTAGAATAATTTAAATTTACAGAAAAGTTACAGAGATAGTAAGGATTTTCCATATACCCCACATCCATACCCCGTGTTATTAGCATCTTACATTAGTATCATCCATTGGACATGACTAATGAATTAACCTTGGTATTATTATAATCTAAACTCCTGCGTTATTTGAATTTCGTCATGGTTAGACTAGGGTAGTGGGTTTTGGGGAGGAAGACCACAGAGATAAAGTGATACCTCAGCAATTCATTGTAAGAGTACATTCTCTTAACATGATATATTACTAATAATGTTAACCTTTATCACCTGGCTGAGGTAGCATTTGTCAGGTTTCTCCAGCATACTTACTCTCTCTACCTTCTGCCCTTTAAATACTCTACTCTTTGAAATGAAATTACTATGTGCAGCTCACACAAAAGGAGTGGGAATTTATGATCCACAGACAGTGTCTACATAAATTATTTGGAATTTTCCTACACAGGAAATATATACATTATCCTCCATTTATTTAATTATTCAATCATTTATTTATAACAGTACAGTCTCAAGATATTAATTTTATAATCCAATATAGATTATTTTTGTTGATTAAATTGTTTCTTTGACCACTAGGAGCTTTATCTGTTGGCTTCTTTATCCCTCTGACATCCCATTGTTTTATTTACTAAGCACTTCCTCACTTTCTAGTATTATAAGATGCTCTAGTCCCATCTTGTATATTCCTTGTCTTAGAATCAGGCATTTTCTTCAAGGAAGTCTAGTTTTCTTTATTGGACAATGATATTAGAAACCAAGATCTTGGTGCTGGATGTGCTCTCTACCAATAGGATGCCACTCCTTCCAGATTCTCTCAGAGGACAGAGCTAGGAAATCATGTACATATACTTACCCATGTGTACACTAAACACATAGCTATAAATACCTCTACATGCATGCATCTGTGTCTATATTAAGCTAAACATGAAGTCATACTGTTTTCTCCAAATCTAATCCATTTTCATAAGGTTCCTTCTAGCCTTTCCCCTTTCTTATCCATAACATGCCACTTTAACAATGAGAAACCTGACTCCCAACATCTGCCATCCATTTACTTATTTGTTTAAACCCCATATACAAGTCTAGTGGTTTCAGAATTGTTAACCTAAACTCCTTTGGAAAACAGTTTTATCAACAAAAGTATGATATTTATATATAAACAGTAGTTCCTTTGGTCTTTAGTCTTAAGTCTCTATTAATTTCCTAAATTATTTACATCAGTTTAAAAAAAAAGTAAAACAAAGCAAAGCAAACTTAAATTCCCCCCTTAAATGAGGTTTTACATATTTTAATACAGTTAGATTCTGTTGTCATTCTGCATTCTATTATGGGTACCATGATTTCCTAATTGATTTTTTTTAATGTTCATACATTAAGGTTTACTCTTTATGCTATGTAGTTCTAAAAGCTCTTAAAAAGACATTAGTGTCTCACATCCAACATTTCTGATTATACAAAATAACTTTACATCCCTAAAAAAATATGTGCTTCACCTATTCAATTCCCTCCCATTCCAAATTCCTGACAATCACTGATCTGTTTTTCATCTTTACAATTTTGCTGTTTTCAGAATGTCATGTAGTCGAAACCATAAAGTATGTAGCCTCATCAGACTGGATACTTCCACTTAGCAATGTGCACTTAAGTCTTCTCCATGGTTTTTTAATGGCTTGATAGCTCATTTTTTATTACTGAATAATATTTTATTTTATGGATGTACTGTAGTTTGTTAATCCATTCACCAGTTGAAGAACATCTTGGCTGCCTCCAGTTTGGGGCAATTATAAATAAAGCTGCTATAAACATTTGCCGATAGGTTTCTGTGTAAACTTTAGTTTTCAAATCACTTATGTAAATATCTAGGAGCATGATAGCTGGATCATATGGTCAGACTATGTTTAGATTTGTAAGAAAATGCCAAACTGCCATTTTGTATTCCCTCTAGCTATGAATGAGAGTTCATGTTCTCCATTCTCACCAGCAATTGATATTGTTAGAGTATTAGATTTCAGTAATTCTAATAGGAATGTAGCAGATTTTGATACAGTTTTACAACATAGGATGTATAATTAACAACAAATTATTCAGTTGCTTTTTTTTTTAATTTTATAAATGGGACCATGTGGTATGTAATCATCTGTGACTTTTTTTTTTTGGTTTAAATATAGTTTGCAGTCATATAGGTTGGTACATTTAACTCTAGGTGCTTCTTTTTCATATTACTCCATATTATCCCACTGTATAAAATTCCTAGGCATAAAATATACCACAATTTATATGTCCTTTTTACTATTAAAGGCATTGAGTTGTTTCCGGTTTTCTACTTATTCACAACACATAAGTCACACAAGTCATGCATAGGTAGATTTATTCATATATATATATATATATATATATATAGAGAGAGAGAGAGAGAGAGAGAGAGAGTGATCTTGTGTTGTCATTGTAAATAGTGCTTTTTCAACTTTTTTCAATTTGCATCAACATATACTTATGCATTGCTTACCGACAAGGAAACATTCTGAGAATTGTACAGTTAGGTGATTTCCTAGTTGTGTATACATCATAGAGTATATTTATACAATATATGGTATAGAATATACGGCACAGCATATTTCTTCATCAGTTGCAAGCTTGTATAGTATGTTACTGTATAAAACAACATGAAATTAAACCAAGTACAAGAGAAAATAATGCGATCAAGAGACAGAGTAAACAGTAGGTATAAGAGGCTGCTACTGGTGTGACACAGCAAAGTTTATAAGTATAATAGAAAGAGTACTCTCTAAAATAATGACAAAAAGTATAATGTAGTAAATATGTAAACCAGTGGCATAGTCATTTACTATCATTATCAAGTATTATGTACTGTACATAATTGTATGTGCTATATGTTCATAAGATTGGTAGCATAGCAGCCTTTTCTACACCAACATCACCACAAACATGTGAATAATGGGTTGTACTACAGTGTTATGATGGTTATGACATTACTAGGCAATAGAAATTTTTCAGCTCCATCATAATTTCATGGGACCACAGTCATATATGTGGCCCATAGTTGACCAAAATGCCATTATGGGTGAATGACTATATGTATTTATCTTCCCCATTTTCCAAAAGAATGTAGGCCTCTCAAAGTCAGGGACTGTCATCTATGCTGTTGGCCAATTCATCCCAACCATCCACAATAGTGCCTAGCATGTGAAAGACTTTCAGTAAATATATATGAGGGCTGTTTGGAAAGTATCCAGCTATGTAATATGAAAAATAGAGGCATTTATAGCTGGATATTTTTTAGACAGCCCTCATAATATTGAATAATACATAAACATAATTGAATTTTTATGTCATTTGTATATGTGATAACCTTGATAACTTTTATTAATTCCATTCTCTCCTTTGATGATAGATATACTCATTTTTGCTTTAAGTATGTTGAGGTTGCTTTATTAGATCATATACATTTATAATTCTTCTCTCTTCCCAGTGAATTGCATTTTTAATCACTATGTATTTATTCCTAACAAGTTAAACTCTATTTTGCCTGATATTAATAAGAGCTGCATCCATTTCATTTCATTATTTTTTACTATTTATTAATTTACCCATATTTATTCAAACTTATGTGTCTTTATGCCTTAATTGTGATTGTTACAACATTTGCATAAATCTTTTTAATCCAATCTGATAACCTCTAACTTTTACCTGAAGAATGTACATACTTTTTAACTTTTATTGAAATTATTCATTTCATTGAATACACTTGTATTATTACTTTTTAAAATATCACATTGGTCCTCATTTATCTAAGTTATATTTTTTTTCCCCACTTTAGGCCTTCTTTTGGTTTGTTGATGTTCTAATCTATCTTTTTTTCATTTTCTTACTCTCTACTGGTTTTATAGTTTCAACCATTTTCTTTTTTTAGTATTTACCCTAGAAATTTTAATGGGAAAATATACCAAAGTCTAAAGTTAATCCTATCTTATCATCTGAACAATAAAAGATCCTTATAATATATTATATACAACCACCATAATAATTTCACTGCTTTCATTTTTATTATTTTTGATACAGTTAGTGCTCATTTAGATTTATATATTTTTTAGTTCTTTGATTTTTATAGCATGTTAAGCCTTCCTTCTCAAATAATTTGCTTTATTCTTATAGTACGGATATGATGTGACACTTTAGAAAGTGTTAGTTTTTAGATTTATTTATAGACAGTATGTGTCTGTGTGTAAAGATTTAATATCAATTTCATTCATAAAAAATAGTTTTGTTGGGAATCTATCTCTAGCTTAATAGTAATTTCTTTATCATTTTACCATATTCTGTCTTCCATCACTTCTATTGGTAAGTCATTGTCATTCTAAGTGTCAATTCTTTGTATCTAACACCTTTTCTCTCTGACCCCTTTTTTAAAGTTCTACAGCTTCACTGTTATTCGTCTCATCGTAGACTTTGTAAAAACTTATTCTTACTGGAGTTCATTGGGCTTTCTGTAAAGGTAAATTAACATCATTAATTAATTTTCAAAAGTCTGATCCATTATTTCTTTCAATATTAACTTTTTAAAGTCTAGTCTCCCTTTGAAATGTTATCTGTTTCTCCTATTATATCTCTTAAAGTTTTATATCTTCTATTTCTTTGTCATTTTGTGCCTGGCAACATATATTACTGGGAACACTAATTGGGATCAATTAAAATGAAACAGCTTTTTATTTTTTTTAACTGTACAGCTATTGCTACTTCAGCACTAAACCTGTTTACGACGTAGGATTGTGGTCAGAAATTCTTAGGGAAAATACTTTTTTCTATTTCTCTTATTGTTTGCTTGTCAGAGTAATTTTTTTAAACTAGTTTGTTTGCAGAGGATGTTGCCCTCTGTGGGGTTTATATGAGGTTTTAACATTGGTTTCAGATTTGACCTATTTGCTTAGGTCTCAGGTTTTGACTCATATCCCTCAAGCACTTTGGTCATTACATTCTGGAATCTAGGTCAGAAGCTATCAAAAGATACCTCCAGGGTACATGCCAGTTCCAGCACTTGCTTACCATATGGATTACTGTTTTATTATAGTCTCTGACCTCTGAAGAACTAAGTTTTTTTCTCACCACCTAAACCAAGAACTTAAAAGTGCATTTCAAAAATATGTCATCTATCACTTTGATATGTTTATCTGAAGTAAATTACTTTGAACATTGGGTACCTATATTGCCTTTTTATTTATTTCTTCAAGTTAATTTTTTTTATATTTTTTTATTGTTAGACTTACCGGGATGACATTTGTTAGCAAGAATTACATAGGTTCCAGGTGTTCTTAAATTTAATTTTGAAAAGATAAACCCGTTATTTTATATAAACCTCTTTAGAATTAATATTAAAATGAGATAGATGTATTTGTTTAATACATACCTTGTCTCCTTCAATTGTTTTAAAAAGTATATAAACTATATAATTATTAAAATATCTCTAAAATGTCCAAATCTATATAGTAGAAAGTAAATTAACATAGGATGGAACATTCTGATACTTTGCTTTAAGATAGAGAAACAGCATGAAATGTCAGATAAATTTGTTGTTAGCATGTCCTTAAAATAAGCAGTATATGTGTCTATCTATAATCTATCTATCTATTTATCTATCTACCTATTGTCCAAATAAACCATTTATAATTATTGAGAAACAATTAATTTTAGATGTAATATTACAGTGAGTTCCTCAATTGTGGACTTATCAAATAAAAGGGGAAAACTCTTTAAGCAACAAGATGTTACAAATGTCAGTATTTTAATTAGAAAAATATTAAGGGAAAGGCATCAAATAACATTGTTTTATAACTTTTCTGTATAAGTTGTCTCCCTTTCTAGATTATAGGTTTCTACAAATCAGACACCTGTTTTTATGTTTCTTTAAATCTGTCATAAGTTCTTTTCACAAAGAAAAATTCAGCTAAAAAATTATAGTAAATTATTAATTTCATACTATATCATTGAAATATTTAAAATGTTTTCATACAACTATGTTAAAGTCTATTATTTGATGAATAAAAGTTGCAAAAATATATGTTTATTGCCTCAATTAATTGCATTTGTGAATATAGTAAAAATGAAAGATAGTGGTTAGCATTTTACTTGCAAATGGTACTATTTGAGAAATATATAATTTAAATTTATCAGTTATAAAATACTGAAAACAATTTATTTGCTATTATACAAACCAATGACTATTAAATTTTAAGTTAAAATTTTAAAAATAATACTGAAAAAAGTTTACATAAAAATATATTTGGGAAGAGCACCTTTGTACTATATTTTCTAGTTTACTATATGTGGTATGGAAAGGGCATGGTATAGAAAGAGACAACTGAGTAAGTAATAACCCAATATGGCAAGTACTGTAAGTAAAGAGTTCTAGAAACTCATAAAAAGAAGTCATCATTATGTTCCTGGTGCTGTGAAAAGCTGAACTGAGGAGGTGACATCAGTAAGTGATGAGTAGGTGACTGACAGAAAAGGCAGGCATAGCATAAACATTAGCCCAAATACATAAAAGTGAATGGCACATTATAGGAACAACTGATACTAAGTACATCATAAGTACAACGTGAGTTGTATGAAAGGGAAAAGTAAATAAAGAGGTAAATAACATGGAATTTAAGTATGTGAGCTTTTCAAGTCTATACTAAGAAATCTGGACTCCATATTTGCAAGTAATCAGTGGAGGTTCGTAAGCAAAGAGGTAAAACACCATCCTGTAGAACAGCAGTGTCCAAACTTTTGGCTTCCTTGGGCCACATTGGAAAAAGAATTGAAATACACCAACACTAATGATAGCTGATGAACTAAAAAAAATATCTCAAAAAAATCTCATGCTTTAAGACTTTGTATTGGGCTGGATTCAAAGTCTTCCAGGTCTACAGTTTGGACATGTCTGATGTAGAATATCTGTGCTTCATGGGCCTGAGAATCATGTGTAAGCTCTACTCATCAGCAAAATGGGGAGTCAGGGGATGAAAGACTGAGAAGTGGAAGGTGGCAGGAACACCTACAGAAGGGGAAGGAAATGGAGTCCACATGTACTGAGCAACGCTCATGTTCAAGGGACTGTGCTAGGCTTTGTCTGAGCACGGCCAACTTAACCTGCACTACAAACTTAGGGGAGCAAATGTAATACAATGCCCATATTATAAGTTAGTTTAAATTTCAGGAAAGGAGAACTGAGAGCCATACTTAAGTAACTAAACTACTGCCACTTGACACAAGTAATTTAAGTGACTTCTTCCACTAAGAGACTGGCAACATGTCTTCTGAAAGCAACAGACTGACTTTTGTTTGGCAAACTATCTTTTACTGAGTTCTAAAGTTGAGGCTTGCAGGATAGAGTTTGGAAGAAAATGAATAAAGAGAGAACTAAACATCTCTGATTAGCATCAGGGAGAATTGATAGGAGAGAAGAGTGCAGCAAGGTAGGTGCAAAAGGAAAAATGTGACTTCAAGTGGGAAAAGGGGGAAGGAAGGCAATTGACACTAAGGAAAAATGTCAATGAAAAAGCTACATTAGCCACAAACTCTAAAAACAAGAATATTTAATAAGACTGCCACACAAAAGCATGTCTTGTGTGAGTAGTTTAGTGGCAGTTTGAATGAATTTTCTGAATTTACATGGAGCAGAAATAAGAAAAGTCAAAGAAGAGACAAGGTAAATGAGGAGTATGTAGAGAAAGTGTCAATCACAGGAGACTGGGAGGAATTTGAGGTTCTCAGGAGCTCGCTGAGATCTTAGAAGGAGTGTCGAGGGGGTCCCCACTGAATGTAGTTCATACCAAATTTATTCCACTATCAAGGAGAGGGCAATTTCTATTAACACCTGCGTGTTCATAGGTAAGACAATGGCAAACAACCAGGTTAATTTACCAAATGGCCCAGAGCACCTAGTACCTGTTAACAAGCATAACATGGACACCTACCCACACCTGATCACTCTACCTTCACCACAAAACCTCCCAGATTTTAGCTTTAATTTTAGAATACATGTATATTATAACTGTTCCTTTTCTTGTATTAACAATCCTATAAATACATGTTCTATAGTTTTAGACTAACCCATCCCATAAATTCTTTTAATACTTTATGGTTGAATTTAAGATATTTATATATTCATGGTTAATGGAAAAATTAACAAAGTGCTCAAGTAGTTAAAAAAGAAAGATAGATAAGAAGACCATTAAATTTAGAGTTTCTATCTAAATATTTTCTCCAGTAATAAATTTCAGAGCAAAAGCTTAAGTCGGAAATTCAATAAAAATAATTTATTTTATTAGTGATCAGTTAATTATTAATATATCATTTTATTGCACACAGTATATGGAGATTAATTTCAATTTCATTATAATGTTTCATCAGGTATAAACAGGTGCATATTAAATGGTTTTCACATGTTACAGATTTAACTATGAAAAAATAATTTAGGTATTCTGATAAGTAATGTTAAGAAAGCTTATGAAAACTAGAAGTCTAATTTGTGAAGGAGGTAGACAAGAGATATAATTTGTAATAGACATTTTCTTCAATAGATTGCTCACATCTAGCATTTGATACAATTGCCTATATTTGTTTTTTTGTATTTCTGCATTTTTAATATAGTCTGACTTAAGAAAGATAGACTATTCAAGGTGGAAACTAAATTCTCTAATAAGAAGTGGCATACAGTGTAATGAACTATCTGATATGTTCCTCTTTTTAACTAGATTATACCAAAATTGTATTGTTCAACCAAAATCAGATCAATACCTCACTGAAACAGCAGCAGCCATGGGGGGGTGGGGCAAGGAACTATTGTTTTATGAAAAAAGATGAATTAGCATTGTAGGCAAGCTAGTGGTCTCATTTACAGACTTGGATTCTAAACTATGGACAGTTCAATCCTCCACTGAAGAGAAAGAAAAGACAAACTGTACCCAAAATAGAAAATCCCTGCCCTAAAGAAGATGACAGGTAATGTAAGGTGATTCTCAACTGTTTTCACTTTGATGATAATGTCCTCAGTACACAAATATAAATTTTGGATTGTACTCAAAAATAGAAATCACCAAACATAGGGTAACTAGAAATCAAACACTGTATTTGAAGTAGAAATAACAATTTTATATGCATTGAAGTGCTTTCTCTTTTGCATTGGTTAATGGAAGGATTTAGTGTGGTAACATGTTCAGGAGCACTTTGAGCTCAAAGTGGAAAAGTATCAAGAAAAAATTATTATTACTATCCTTCTAGGAAGGACTGTGTCCACCCTGATTCAAAGGATAAGACTAATAAACATAATTATAGACTGCCACTATGGCAACTTCTACTCAATGTTAATAGCATTCTGATAAAAATTTGTTCCATAATAAAATGAGAAGTATCTATAAAAAGTTATTATTTATAAAAGATGCTCTCATAAGCTTTAATATTTTATAGACAAAAGAATATGAAAGAATGAATGCTAATGCAGTTTACTGAATTGCAATGCAGTTTACTAGGTGAATGATGTTGAACAAGTAGGTTAATATATCTAAACTCTGTTTCTTCATCTGTCATATATTATGAAATATAAATAGTTATTTCAAATATTAAATTTATATTACATAAAATACCAAACTGTTTGTCTGAATATATAATAATTCCTCAGCAGAAAACCACTAGACAGAAATCAAGGCCAATAGATGTGTATAGTATCCTAGATATTTTTTAAAGTTTAGAGAGAACAAAGTAAAAGCTATTTTTAAAAAGATGCAAAAATAACTCAAGTCAGATAGATAAATGACAAAAGTACTACATGCACTTAACATTTAAAAGTATCTAATACATTTAGAAAATTGAATGATAGGCTCTGTGTTTTTACTATATAATATAAAGTATATTTATGTAAAACCCAGGTTATTTTTCTGTAATACTCTGCATTATTAGCATTTATCAGCTTATATTTTGCTCTCCATATTTTTTAAAGTAGGTAAGAAATAAGGTGAGGACTCAGAAAAATATCAAAAGAAATCATTATAGACATAAAATAGTACCTTAAGGGAATGGTTGAAGTAGCTTGTATTACTTAGTCTGAGATAAAGTGGCTAAGAAAGAGTAAGATTAAGTATCTGTCTTTATTAGGATCTGAATTGAAGTAGATGGTTTCTTGAGATCCAATTTCCTTTAACTGTGATCTATAATGCTACTGTCTTCTAAAGTAAACATAGACTTATATTGATATAGATACAGTCAAATAGATATATAACTGATAACAAACATTAGCATTAAGAACATTAAGTATTACTTAAAACACACACATACATACATTCAGTGTTTCTCAAAGTATAGACCCAGAATCGTACATATCAGAATTACCTGGTGATTCTTCTACATTCAGACTTTTGAATACCTCCCTTCTATCGACTCAATTAGAATCTTCGGTGGTGGGATTTAAGAATCTGTAGATGCAATAAGCATACAAGACTATGTGTATGTGCATGGAAGTTGGAGAACCACAGATTTACATGAAGATGTGTTTCTGTACATTTTTTGTTATTGTTGACTTTGAAGGTCACCATTATGGTCACCTACATGTAAGCTAGCCTAAAAAGGGGAAAGAATTTGTACAGTGTTTTGAAAATTGATGAGCCAAGGCTGATAATTGCCTTCCACTCACATTCTACTGGCTACAGTTCACCTGTAGGGCCATTCTGGATGTAAGGGTATTCCAGGAATCTAGTCCAGTTGTGTGCACAAGAAGAAGAAACAGCAAGTCTCTGACTAATTCTAAATATGTGGAAATACAGAAAGAATATTCCGTTTCAATGTTTGTGAAAGTGTGGTCGATACAGTCCATGGAGTTTCCTAGATCCCACCCTGACAGCATTAGAATCTCTGGCAGTGGGGCCTGGAAATAGTAATTATTTTAAACAAGTTCCTTATGACATTCTTAGACATCCTGAAATTTGAGAATGGATCCTACCTGAAGATTTTTCTTCGCCTCTCTTTCTTTCTCTACCTAATGTTTCCCTTCAAGAGTAATTTTTAAATTTTCCTCTGCTCTCCTAGAAAAAATTCTTTTAAATTATTTTGAAGATATGTTTTAATGAGGCATTGTGCCAGTATTAATTCTTAAAATGAAGACCTCTATATATGGAGAATCCTTAAAGGATTGTGAAGGGAAAAGTACTCAAGAGCTTTGCTGTGTTTCCTTCAACAAAGGCTTGCTCCATGTGAAAGGTAGAACAGATTGAGAGTTACGGCTTTGTTTATTATTTTGAGACAAAAATATTTAACTTTCCAAATTAGTTATCTTTTCTATCAAAATGCTGTTCTAAAATAAATGCTCATGTTCTTGACTAAGATATGGTTATATGAATCTTTCTATGATAAGGCACTTTACCATTGTTTCTTTACATGGGTATTCAACATACAGTATATCTGTGGTTTCACATTCTGAGGTTTTGATTACCCATAGTATACTGTGGTCCATAAATATTAGGTAAAAAAATTCTAAAAATAAATAATTCATGTCATTTTATAATTTAGTTTATTTTATTTTATTAATTTCATGTATACAAGATAATGTAATGCTTAGACATTTACAGTACTTATATAGTGATATCCCCAACATGTCTATTTCCCATTTGATGCCTTACATAGCTGTTATAATACTACTGACTATATTCCCTGTGCTATACTCTTCATCCCATGACTATATATATATATATTTTTTTTAAAGTAATAGTTGACATTCAAAATTAATTTGTATTATTATCAGGTGTAAACACTGTGGGTAGGCATCTATATAATTCATGAAGTATTCCTCCTGATGAGTCCATAGTCCATCTGACACTCTGCATAGCTTTTTTTAATATTATTACCTATACTTCCCCTACTGTACCTCATATCCCCATAACCACCAAATGTCAACCAATTTGCATTTCTCAATTTCTTTACCCTTCCCACCCATACACCCCATCCGCCCTTCCATCTGACCCTATCAGTTGGACTCTATTTCTATTTTGATTGTTCATTTATTCTGTTCTTTAGCTTCCAAATATGAGTGTGATCATATGGTATTTGTCTTTCTCATTCTAACTTATTTCACTTAGCATGATAACTTTTAGTTCCATCCATGTTGTTGCAAATGATAAGATTTCATTCTTCTTCACGACCAAGTAATACTCCATTGTGTATAATTACCCTGATTTTAAAACCAGAAAAAGACACTACAAAAAATAAAACTATAGGCCAATATCCCTAATGAACATAAATGTAAAAATTTTCAACAAAATATTAGCAAATCAATTCAGCAAAACATTAAAAAAAACCATACACCACGATCAGGTGGGATTTATTCCTGGGATGCAAGTTTGGTTCAGTATACATAAATCAATTAATGTGATACACCACATAAAAAAATGAAAAATAAAAATCATATGATAATTTACATAGATGCAGACAAAGTGTTAGACAAAACCCAGTAGTCATTTATGATAAAAATTCTCAGCAAAGTGGGAATAAAGGGAACTTATCTCAATATAATAAAGGCTGTATATAATAAACCCACAGCTAACATTATACTCAATGGAAAAAAGCTGAAAGCATTCCCCTTAAGATCAGAAACAAGACAAGGATACCCACTGTCACCATTTTTATTCAACATAGTACTGGAAGTTATAGCCACAGCAATCGGACAAGAAAAAGAAATAAAAGACATCCAAATAAAAAAGGAAAACTATAATTATGTGCAGATGACATGATACTAGAGAGACCCCCCAATGATTTGACACCAAAATTATTAAAATTGATAAATAAATTTAGTAAAGTAGCAGGACACAAAATTAATATCCAGAAATCAGTTACATTCTTACACACCAATAACAAACTAACAGGAAGAGAAATTAAGAAAACAATCCCATTTACAATTGCATCAAAATAAAACAAAATAAAATACCTAAAAGATACAAATAAATGAAAACACATACTATTCTCATGGATAGGAAGAATTAACACAGTGAAAATGTCCTTACTACACAAAGCAATCTATAAATTCAACACAATTCCTATCAAAATACCAATGATGTTCTTCATGGAACTAAAAAAAAATCCTAAAATTTTTATGAAACCATAAATAATCTAGAATAGCCACAGCAACCCTGAGAAAGAAGAACAAAGTTGGAGGAATTATGCTACCAGATATCAAATTATACTTTACAGCCCCAGTTATCAAAACAGCATGGTACTAACATAAAAACAGACACATAGATCAATGGAACAGAATAGAGAGCCCAGAAATAAATCCATGTCTATATGGCTAATTAATCTATAACAAAGGAAGCAAGAATTTACATTGGGATAAAGACAATCTTCAAAATAAATAATTCATAAGTTTTAAATTGCACACCATTCTGAATAGCATGATGAAATCTTGTACCACTCTGCTCCCTTCTGCCTAGAATATAAATCATCCCTGTGTCCAGTATATCTATGTTGTATAAGCCCCCCACCCCCTGCCATTAGTTACTTAATAGCTCTCTCAGTTATCAGATAAACTGTCTGGTATCAAAGTGTTTATATTCAGATAAACCTTATAACAGCCTAAAGCTGTCACATTGCCAATGCCATTTACCGCACTTCATCTCATCATGTAGACATTGTATTATCTCATTTTATCACAAGAGAAAGAAAGGTAAGTACAGTAAAATATTTTGAGAGAGAGAAAGAGAACCACATTCACATAACTTTTATTACAGTATATTATTATAATTGTTCTGTTTTATTATTAGTTATTGTTGTATCTTGTGCTGTGCCTAATTATAAATTAAAGCTTGTCATAAGTATTACGTATAGAAAAAAGCACAGTATACAGGGACGGTCTGGAAAGTATCCAGTCATGTAATATGAAAAATACAGGCATTTAAGGCTGGATTTTGTCTGGACAGCCCTTATATGCAGGGTTCTGTAGACTCCAAAGTTCTAGGCATTCACTGGGGGTCCTGGAACATATCCCCCATGGATAAGTGGAGACTTGTATATTTGATAAGCAGCTACTACTCACTAATGGTCCCTACAACATAAGATGTATGTAGTAATCTAATAATTTCAAGTACCTTTTATCAAGACCAATATCTTCACAAATGACCAGAACAAATACATAATGGAAAAGTGCAAGTCAATTTTTGAGAAAAAAAAAAGTTTACAAATTATTTTTGTGATTATTTGTTTATTTTCCTACAATGAAGTGTCCTACAATTGCATTGCATTCCCCAAACAACAGGATGGATTAATAAAGAAATCAGTTGTAACCTAAACTATTTTGATATGTTTCCTCAATAATCAGTAAGTATTCTGACACATGTTCAGATGCATTGGACACAAGAAATTTTTTTGTGAAACAGTAAGATAGATAAGCTTAATTGAAATTCTAACAAATACTGAAGGAGAATCTACTATGTCCCAGGCACCTGGCAAAGAAAATACATGGGGTCACTGTTTTTATGGACCTAAACAGGCAATACATTCTCATGGTGCCTTCATAACTCTAGACTGAAATCCTTATTCAGATCTAGGTTTTCACTGTTCAAAACATACTATTTGTATGACAAAGGCAGTTGTACGAAAAATGCCTTATAAATTCTTTCTTCAAACACAATCCATTCAATTTCTTCTATAAATAACTTATATGGCACTGAGAATTATTTTATACCTACTGTCATAATTTAAAGCATCTCTATGATACTTTAACAATTATAAATATAGTTTATCTATCTTTAAAACACAATTTAGAAAATGGAGAGATCAATATGCTTATTTTACAATGAGAGAAAAGACTTTTGAGATAGCTTTTGTTCAATGGTTAGATAATGGCAATAAAGTCAATTTGCATCTATTAATATACCTAACTAAATGCCTTAATATTCAAGGAATCTTCAATTCAAGCAATGTTCACTGGCCATTAAATTAATCTAATAAATATTAGAAAGCAAGTATTAATGTATGTAAATATTAAAATATAAGCAAATTTCTATGTACTATGTACAATGGAAAGTTAATTTTTAATCAATATTCTCTATCACATTAAACAAAAATTTAATTAAAATTGCCCTTCTTGATTTATATATTAGGTTTAATTTTTCCCTTTATTCTCTTGTATTTTCCATTATTATTCTTAGGTCTACCCTTCTAATGTCTGCCCTTAGGTTGACCTACTGCATTGCATAAATTTGGTTGTATAATATTTTAAAATCTGAAATGGCAAACCAAAACTAACATTACATTAAAAAGAAATAAAATGAATAAAACAAAACAAATTGTTAAGAAGAGTTTGAAATACATATTTTACCAAGTAATGTTTTCTTTATTTATAAATGTTTTTACATATCAATAAGAAAATGTCAATCCAACAGAAGTGGACAAAAGATTATACTATGGCATTTCAGGAAAAAAATTACGAATTAGAGAACGTATATAGACTACAATGCTCAATCTCACTCAAAATTAATTTCAAACAAAATAAAATAAATTATCTAATAAATCTGTAAACATTAAACTAGCCCTAGTATTTAGGTTTGTCTAGCATATGAAAATGTGATGAAATCTCATAAACTATTGGTGGGAGTGAAAATTAGTACAACAATCTTGACACAATTGTCAATATCTACCAAAAGTTTAAATTTATCTCTGTATTTGTAATTCCATTCTGGGATATACCTTGCATTCAGGCAAAGAAACTCATTAGTTCTTTTCTTTCTTTTCCTTGATTTGCTTGTCTTTATTTTTCTTTTTTGGTTGAGGTACATTTTTAAGTAGCTTTCTTGAAATAGGTGTGTGGGAGAAAGTTTCCTGGTTCCTAATATGTCAGAAAACATCTTTGTTTTATCCTTCTAAAGGAGACATTGTATCACTAAGATACACTCAAGAGAAAGATCATGTTTTTAAGTATATGTAGTTGATCAATTCAGTGGAAATTCAGCAACTTTTAAAGTGATTTTTTCCTCATAAGGTTTGGAGATTCTTGTGATATGTGGAAATATTTGATGAAAGACTATTAAAACAATAAAATAAAAAGATGAGAGAGACTTACTTTACTTATGCATGTAGTCCATCATCGAGATTTGTTCACTAAAAGAAACTTCACAAGCAATCACCATCTGCTGAAATATAGTGATACATCATGGGCAGAGATCATGGCTCCAGAGCCACATCTTTATTTCCACTTTTTTTCCCCAACTTCTAAGAGATGTTCTCTAGTGCCCCTCCCTTTCCAAATTCCTGTCCCTTTCTGTGTCTCAACTCTAGGGTAACATAGGGTCTATCAATCTGTCATTTTCTCCAATCTGTTCAATTCCCCTGCTAAATAAGGGTTGAGAGTCAGAAGGTATAAGAGACAAAGGACAGAGCCTTACTGATGTTACTACTTCAAGCCAAGCAAATATCAATCTTCTGCTCAGAAATTCCCTATAATTTATTATGTGACAAAGAATATGGCAATTCATGTGTTGCCTATATTCATTGTCTCAAGTTTCTATAATAACTGCAATTCCCTCCTCAACCCACTATAATCTGTTTCAATGCCCCATTTGTTTTGCCAAAACAGCTTTAAGAAAACCAATGATCTACATTTTATTAAATCCTGTGAATATTATTATGACGTTCCTCAAATTCTCAGCATAACCAGAAACTGTAAAATTCAGTCTCTTATTGGATTTTTTTTTAACCTCTGCTGGGTAAACACTGTACTTGTTGATGTTCTGAATTATCCTTTATTCCAGTTTCTTTGGGAGCCAGTTGCAATACCAAGATTGGTGACAGGAACCTTATTTGTTATATAGGCCCCGCCCCAGGTCAGCACCTTTTAACTTTGTCTATCCTTTAGACTTAACTCAGGAGACCTCAAAAATGTGATATCCACAGGGTGGGGCCCAGGAAGGTTTTTAAACCTCTACAAATTGATCTTAATATGAAGCCAGAGTTGGAAATCACTGGATCTGGTGAACTCGACTATTATATATTTATGCCTTCAACTCCTGTTTGTACTCTGACTCCTAGATAGATAGATAGATGATACATACATACATACATACGTACATCACACACACACACACACACACACACACACACACACACGGAGATAGACAGTGTGAGGAAACACATTCTCAGAGCTCAGAGCTCATGCCTCTTCAATACTGTCAAGTTTTTTTTATTCATTGTACACTTTTCCTGAGGGGACTTATAAACATTTTTTCCCTACTTGTCACTGATTAGACTTTAGTACTCTTTCTCTCTCTCTCTCTCTCTCTCTCTCTCTCTCTCTCTCTCTCTATATATATATATATATATATATATATATATATATATAATCTGTGTATGTATTATATGCATTTGTGTGCTTGGTGCATAAAAAGAGTAAGACATTTTTCACCACCCAAGAAACAATTTTCACCCCCATTGAGACTACATGGATAAGCTATGTCATGCACACTTTAAAATGTGTAGAAGAAACATCATCATTTCTTCTCAAACAAGTTTTATATTGGTAAAGGGCTCTAATATTCCATCAGCTACAAAAGCCAGACACTTGGAAATCATCTTTACCATCCCCTACTCCCTACACCCCTGTGCCAAACCACTCAATCCTTTTCATTCTTCTTCCTAAATATCTCAGGAATCTGCCAACATTTCTCTCTCCCTCTTCCCACCATCCTAACATAATATTGTCTACATACAACCAAGAGTTTGGCCTTTGACCTTGATGTGTTGAAGCATGACTATAATTGGAACTGGTGGAGAGGAAGGGTAAGATATTTGGGTAAAACTGCATACATTAAGATACAGAAATGGGGATTTAAGTGGAATATTTAGGACATGGTAGAGAGAAAAAAATTAATTGGGATAGAATGTGAATTGTTACTAAATTTAGATACATTTAAGTACTTTCTTACAAATCAGTATTAAGTACTTTCTTACAAATCAGTATCTATACAGAATTTAGTCATTTTGTTTTCTTTAAATACTATATTTTCCCAAACATCATCTATGTAATTCCCTAAGTAGTATCTATGTACTACTTAGATAATGCTTTCAAGATGAAATTTATTGTGATATTTTCTGTCTAAATTATTTAATTTATATCTTTAATAATCTTCTGTAGTAATCATTTATCCCATATCCCATTTTAAATATTTTAAAATAGAATATATTTTACTATAATATTTTGATTATTTATATTCTATTTTAAAGATTCCATTAGAGCTAAAGTACCATATTGATATCTTATGTAAACTGGCTTATGTGCTAGGAACTGCATATAATTAAAAAGAAGAAGGAACCATGATCTGTATTTTCAAGGAGCATACAGCCTCTTGCAGAAGAGATGATTAAAAACATGAACTTAATAGAAAACAATAAAAGATAGAATTCTGCTAAATTCAACAAGAGAGCGGAGCAGTGAGGAGGCCAGTGGATTATACTGGATCTACGTGGTGGTCACAGAACTCATTGACAGAGAAGGTAACGCCACCTGGAGTCATCAGAAATGCCTAGAATTTGGTCACTGGATAAATGACAGACATTTTGGATAATTATAAACAAAGGCAGGGATGCTGAAATAAGCATCACAAGTTCATTTGAATTCAAGAAGTCTAGACTCATTAGAGTGGAGGGAGTGCACTGGGAAGGAGTAGTGGAAAATAAGCTTCAGCCTAAATAGTAGCAACTGTGTTGTAGAGGGTTAGAAAAAGTTTAGATTTAATGTAATAAGAAAAAGTCACTCAAGGACTGAATCGAATGAGAAAGACTTGTATCCAAGAGAATGTTATAAGCTAAGCCTGGTCTGTCATGATAGAGGAAAGGAAGAAAAAGTGATGAACTTCAGGAAAATAAGAAAGGAAAATTACTTTCATCAGCCAACATACAAATCAGTTCCTCCTAGTAGGAATTAGCAGGTAGTGAGGTGGAAAGATCACAGATAGTAAAGCACCGTGCAACTTCCCCTAGATTCACTACTTATCATCTGGATAAAATTTGACTCTGAATATAGGGTCCAGAAAGCTAAAATCTACATTGTCAAGACTCAGTTGCAGCTAGATCTCTGACAGTGACTTAAATTCTAACAATAATTTGTAAGATTTTTTATTTGGATTTGAATTAAAGTTGGGGATTGGAGGCAGTGGCTTTGACACACCCATTTTCAGCTGAGGTAGATCTAACAAAATGGCAGAGAAGTTTTCTCACCTCTGAATCTCAGCTAAGACCAACAGGACATAGCTATTTTCCAGTTGCCTAACTTTTTGATGGTGACAACTTGCAGCATCCATGGACAGGCTGTTCTATACTGGGGTTATAGTGGCTAAACTGGAGCCTGGTTCTTCAGCCCTTCGAAAAATTTTATAGCTGTGTATGAAGTCAGACAATTGATTTCACAAACTCATCCCAGAAAGTGTTACATACCTCATTGCTGAACATCACTATGGTTATTTTCAAAGTTCTTCCCTGGGGAAGCTGTGCTCTAATGCCAGCTCCTAGTCCGCCCTTCAAAGCAAGGTCGGAACTCTTTTTCTGGAATAGCCATCAGAGCTGTCCTTGTACCCAAAACGTGACAATTAAGTTTGCAAACTTGCCGTTGTGTGCTTACATTGGCAGCACTGTATAAACAACTCAATAAGGTGAGATGGGAATGGAGGTGCTGCCAGGGTGCAGAGTGGGCCGCCGCAGTCTGTGCTCTGTGCCCACAGGAGGAAGTGACAGGAAAACAACATGATATCAGGTAAAAACACAAGGCAAGAGTCAATGAAACTGAAGAAAAATTGGACATTGCCTTGGCTCCAGAAGTAACTATAGATTTTGGTAGGATAAGTGAAATGGGTCACTAATACAGAGAAGCCAGTGTGAATAAAGAATTCTGAAAAGAGGGTCCAAGTGACAGAAAACAAGAATTGGAATTTTTACTGAATGGGTGTCAAAACTTGCTATCAGCTCTCAGATTATCAAATAGTCAACCATTTTCCAAACCATTGTGAACTGACCCAGAAGGATCTGACAGTGAAGAATGTTAAAGGATAGAGGAAAGAGCTGCAGAAAGAAGGGAGGTGTCTGCAGAAAAAGATGAGAATGGAAAATACATCTGGACTTTGTTCTGGTTACCTACATGCGGCCCACAGAAGACAACCTCTTCATGGAGAAGTTCAGGAAAAGTCCCTCAAGCACTTGGATCATGAAACCTTGTGGCAAAGTCCAGGGCAAGGGCACCTTTCTAATCAACAAGATCTGGCAAATCAAAAAGTGGTCCTGGGACAGAAACATTTGTGTCTCAATCTAGTAAGGAAACCTACGTGATCTCTGTGTATTTACAACTTGTTACTAATCGGCAGGAGGAAATTTGACCGGAACGCTTATCTCCTGGTCTCTACCACCTGCTTGGGCTCTGGCACTTCTACACAGTAAAGTGCACCCCCAGGACCAGCAAGCTGGACAACATGTTTATTCATCTCACCAGTGCTGTCATTCAGAAACATGGGGAAGAAGACTACAACCACATCCACGGGGGCAAGTGGACTGTGAACAACCTTCAGCTCCACCTGGAGAGCACCCAAGACAAGGAGGTAACAAGCAAAGTGTTAGGCGAAATCCACTGGACCATTGTGCAATCACTGAAGGCAATGAACAAGGACAAGCACTGCTTTGAGTGCTATGGCTATGACATCATCATAGATGATAAGCTGAAGCCCTGGCTCATCCGGTTCATGAATCACTATCGCTCACCTCCAGCACTGTCAATGATGGAATCTTTAAGTATAACCTGAATAGCGACCCCCTCAATAATACAGTCACAAATGGTGGAATTCTAGATTATAAATGGAACAAGTCACCCCAGAGGAAGTTCTTGGCAATTATGAAATTCTGTACAGTGACAAGTTGGTACAAGGAGACTGGGCTGACCAAGAGCTGAGAAGTCAATCTGGCCAGTAGCTAGGGCCCAAAGGGGACCTATGCAGAGACTTGGGGAGAACTGTCCTCACAACCTGGAAATGACCATCAGGAATGGCAAGACTCCAGCCTGGACCATTCCAGAACCACCCAATGCACCCAGGCTCTCACTGAAGACCTATTCTGAAGTTTCCTTTTTCTAGATGTTTTCATTTCCCAAGTCCTATAAATAAATAAAAGCCCTTCTTTGGAAGGTTTAAAAAAAAAAAAAGACTAGTTGGATTTATGATTAGGAAATTAAAAAAAAAAGAAGGTCATCAGTGTTTCTTTCTCTTGTCTATGAGGTGAGAGAGGGTACTAAAAGAAAAAGAAGAAAAAAAGAGGATGTTTTCTAAAACCTGAAGGAAGAAGAGGAACCAGAAATGAGGGATGTTTAAAATTGCTATAAAGATGAAAGGAGGGTTGATTAATAATGTCTTAGTTTTGCCCACAATAAACACTGTCGACTTTAAAAGTGGGCTGCAGGATAGGTTTACCTAGGGAATAAAAGGTCCTGGAAGAAAGTTGAATGTACATAAAAAAATAAATGTCTTATTTTACACTTTTGGCTGATGTCAGCCATATTCTTCAAGGAATTATAGTGGAAAGCTTTTAAAACTTTTCATAAGCCAGTATGAGAACCTTAATATGTTTTTGTCTCATAATTCTGATTAAAAATTATTTTATTACCAAGACATCCTATGAGATGAAAGAAAGCATGTGATTTTTACAAATTCCTTGCTTCCCTAGTATGTGATAGGATTGAATTAAAAAAAAAAAAGAAAAGCAGACTAAATACGTATAAATTGCCTAACATCTTAAAAATAGGATTCTTCTCACTTAACTAAAAAAATGAAATAAACCTGCTGGACTTGTGATATACCTAGACTTAAATCATGAAGATGAGATTTCCATCTTTTTTCTCCCACGAGGAACTGATATCTAAGAAATCTTTTTGAGTTCTAGTCTAACCAGTATTTCAAAGCTACTTTACTAACTGAAATCTAGATTTGGCTTAGAAGATTGAACCACTGAGTTTGAAGATAGCTTTAAATTTGACCCAATATGTTTCCTGTCTTTAGATATGCTGTAGCATCTGAGATTAATGAGAAACATTAATAAAAAGGTCTCGGGTCCTGAAAACATCAATAAAGGCAGTCAACCAGTTGAAGCTGGCAGTGGTTGGCCATGGTGTGAGTGAAATAAATTGCCAATGACATTGAGCTGACTGATGGAATACTGTTTTGTATGTGCATATTAGGGTGTGTGCCTGAATGCTTAAAATCTACTTCTCCAACCCCTCCTCTTCTGGTCCCTGAATTTCTTGTAAAAGTGATCACTGAAAAGGTAAAAATAACTTTTCATATTTGGAAAATTAGAGAAGAATAACTATTAACTGGGAGAGTAGCAATGAACAAATAGATTTCATGATACTCAAAGTATCTTTATTCTGTCTTATCATCAGATTCTTGTTCTTCAATATTAGATATGCATGGCTAAGTTTGTTCATGGACTGATCAGTGAGTAGTGAAGGGCAATAGAGAAGGCCATTCTAATTACAACATTCAGAAAAGAAACAGAAGGAGATGATGGTAGGTATAGTCAGGTTATCAGTAAAGAAATATCATTCACCAAGGCAAATCACTAACTCGACATTCCAAAACAGTTTGGAATGGCAATATACATTGCTTTAAAAATAAGAAAAATATAATATATAGTTGTATATGTATACATAGATAGGTTTATGAATGCTACATATGCATTATACATAATATATGTTATATTTTATATATATATATATGTATATAATATAGGTAATGATACAAACAAGTTTCATATTAGAACACTAGTAGTTAACAGTAAAAGCTGTGATATCAGACAACCTAGTCTCAGTTAGACTCCACACTTGCTGGGTCGCTTGTCACAATTTACTTAACTTCTCTAAATTTCAGTTTCAGTAATTTTAAAGTGGATTTAATAATATAATCACTTTATTTGGTTATTTTGAATATTAAATGAGATACCATGTTAGGCACATATAACGAAGCAATAGAAATGTGGTTTATTTATAATCATTATATTAGACAAATGTTAGGAAGTTGTATGATTTTAAGTCAGTGAGTTTATTCTTAATTATGTCAATGCTTTTCCTATACTTAGAGTTTCCTCAACCAGTTACTCCTTTTGCATATTTTTCTGTACTTTGTATTCAACTAATAAAGGTCTACTTTGTGTATATCACCACTGGGCAAGGTGCACAGTTCTGCTGTGCCCATTTCATAGTGCATTCTATAATGTTCTATTCACAAAAACATTTAATAAACTCTTGTAAACTGAATGACCAAGTTCGACTGAAATCAAAGCTAGGGCCATTATCAGAAACCAACCTTTCTGATACTAAGTTGTAAAGTTAAGAGAAATTTTTATTTTATTTTATTTTATTATTATTATTATTATTATATTTTCTTTTTTTGGTGGTTCCCTACCTGTGGATTAAACTCAGGCCATGACATTGAGATCACTGAAGCCTAGCCACTACACCACCAGGGAACCCCCAAGAGAAATTTTTAAAGGAAATGCTAAGTTAAATATGACTTTCTGTAATCCATTGCTGTGCAACAAAGCATCCAAATTTTTGTGGACTAAAACAATGATTTGTTATTTCCTATAGCTCTATGGGTTGGGTGAGCTCAGCTGAATGTTTGTTCTGTTCCAGGTGGCATTGGCTGGCACGACATACTTGGGTGCATTTCACTTGACTTCAGGGATGGACATATAAGTACCAAGAGGCTTATCACATGTGTTGGGCCTCAGTATTCCTCCATGTGTCCACTTTCTCTCTATATGACTAGCTTGGTTTTCCTCACAGCATAATGGTATCAGAGTAGACATATCACTTATATCACAGCTAAATGCTCCTAGTGCGAAACTGAAAGCTTTTAATATTGCTTATAGGTGCCTCTTCTATATTATATTGAACAAAACAAGGGAAATAGACACCACTTCCTGATGGGAAAGCAACATACAAAGGAAGAGAAATAATCATGTCCATAGTTAAAGATTCTATAATAAGTAATCATTGTTTTATCAGATTTTTAGAATATTACTTTTTTTAAAAAATACTATCTTTAATTATAAAAATGAAAGCCAGAGTGTGCTTTATAGAGATAAAGTAAAATTATAAATATTATTTCCTGGCCTTTTTTCCCAAGTTAAAAGTGGATAAGATAAAAATATCTATATTGTTCACCAAGATTTTTAAACCATCTGCTTTTCCATTAGTCTAACTAGTATAGCTTTGATTAACCAACATTTATGTTCTGTTCATTATGGATCAGACATTAAACAAAACAATTGATACATAAAGGTGAGGAAAACAGTGACCAAATTCAATCTCACAATATTTTTAGAGGCATGTATAAAATATACCACATTACATCAAAGTGATAAGTATTATGATTTGGGTAAGAGAAGGATGCCATAACTAAGAGAAGAGGAACAATGCTCAGACTGAGCTTGAGAAAGGGTTTTCTAAAATAGATGCCATTGGGGATGAGTCAGAAAGAGAGAAAGAAGCAAAAAAAGTCATTCGAGATAGAGGTGACAGCAGGATCACAGAGACTAAAGCCATGTTAAGAGCAAAAGCGGAGTAGAGATCTGAAGGAAACTGGGGGCTGACCCTTCATGGTATGTCAAGTGTGAGACACAGAGAAGCTAGATACAAGTTTTGGCAGAAAGGAGAAAGGAAAATAGGGTAGAAAATCAAAGAAGAACTCAGGGTCACAGAAATTATTTTTTTAATTTTTGTTATTGTTGTTTACGATGACTTATGGGTTGAAATTAAAAAAAAAAAAAAGAACCTAGAAGAAATAAAGTTTGAAAATTTTACTAATCACTTCTAATGTACCTTCTCAAAATGACTCAGCTTCCTCTGATCTCAGGTTCTTGGCTGTTTTATCCACCACTGCAGTGATTGCCTGAGTGAGCCCATATGGGCCTTCTCCCTGACACCAACTCCAGAACCCTGGCTCTTCCCATTTATCTTAGATAAAGCACAAGCATGAGATCTAGCTTCCCTGGAGGTTACCTAGGAAGCCAGGTGATCCAGGTGTGTTAACATCATTACATTGACTAATGGGAAATAGGAAGAAAGACAACACCAACAGATAAATTCCCTCTCCTTCCCCTCTAATGGGTATCCCTCCAGGGTAGATATTCTGTGCAGCCTATCTGGAGATAATTTCATATGGCCCAGTGTCTAAATTGTCTCTCTGGGAGTCAGCTGTGTGACATCACCTTATATATTTCTTATTCTTCTTGACGTCACTCCCCTTTTCCCGTGTCCTAAGATTGCACATCTTAAAAATCACATTACCACTTAAGTCTTATCTCAGGTTCTGTTTTCCAGGAAATCTCAATAAGACAACAATAGAATTCACAGAGAGATAAGGCACATATACATTCATTGTCTCATTGCAACAAACTTTTATTGAATGCTTATTAGCTCAGTATGCCAGGTATTTAAGCTAACCACTTGAAATATGTAAATAAGTCAGAAATAGTCTCTACCCTCAAGACACTGTTAGAAGGGCAAGAGATACAAAAACAAGTAAGTACAAGAAAGCATTCTTCATATTAAGAAAAAAAAAATGAATATAGTAGCATGAATTACCAAGGTAAGTGTACATGTGTATCTATGTGGTAGAGAAGGGCGGGGACCCGAACAGTGGCCGCCAAAATTTTCCTAATGGACATAACTGCTAAGCAGAGTTTTAAAATGTAATTAAGAACAATTAGACTCAGAGATAAAGGAGACAGAGCCCACCCTCCAGGCACACACAGTCTAGGGGAGCAGCAGGCATACAATGGTCAATTTTAATTAAATCTGCTGCACTGGTCTTCCTCTTCTTCCAACCATCAAACCTGTTCCTACCTCCAGATGTTTGTACTGGACTTTTGTTCTGATTGGAAATTCTGTAGCATAATCCCAATAACATTGTCTAATCTACCTCATGTGACTTTCTACCAAATCACCTTGTTTTATGTATAGTAACTATGACTATGTGAAATTGTATTTTAAAAATTATTTGACTTCTTTTCTGTTTCTAACCATTAAAATGTAAGGCCCATTCGAAACAAGAACTTGTTTTCTTTATTCTACAATGTATCTTCAGTGTCTGGCATATTTAGTGTTGGTAAATATCAGCTGAATGAATGAATAAAATCATTTTTAAATGACAAAATAATTACAAATTGAGATTCAAGTTATGAATGGGCAATACAAAGGCAAGAACGACTATTAGTTTTTTCCAGAAGATAAAGATAGGGTTCCCTGAAGAAGGGTTCTTTGAGCTCACATCAGGCTAAATAAGCATTAAGGGAAACAAGAGGTGGAGCGCAGAGAGGCAGAAGTATTGGATCATTCCAGGGAAAGGGAACTGCACTTGAAAAACCATGAGACAGGAAATAGCATAATACATTCTAGGATCTGAAAATGGCAAGTTTGACTGGGGTACTATGAGCAAGGAGAGGGTAACATGAGAGGAGGTTGGAGGGAGAGGCACAGATCAAGCCTCATAACCATGTTATAGGTTTTTATCCAAAAGGACACTGACAGATATTATGAAGAGGAATGACATGATCATATTTACCATGCAAGGAGATTACTTTGACTGCAACAAGAAGATGAAGGGTGACGAGTGAGACCACTGTATTCATCCTGTTGTGATAGGTGGATTCACAGAATGAGACAAGAATGGGATAGTGAATGGTATAATTAATAACGGCAAGGAGGAAAAGGTGAAAAAAAATTAACAGTGTAAACACCCAACAATCAAAAACAATAAAATCTGGCTTAATAATTGGCACCTATTGAATACAAGGGGATAGGTTAGGCCACTTTGCAAAAATAAATTTATAAAAATAAAATAATAAACATTTCCCTGACTGGGAAATTATTATCTTGTCCTAGTCAATGCCACATAAAAATTACATGCTGATTATATATTTCATAAATAATTCAAATACAAAACAACATCTTATTAAAAATGACTGGATAAAAGAACAAATAAAAGAAGAGATTAAAAATACATAGAAACTAATAACAATAAAAATACAACACATCAGAACCATTGGGACACAGAGAAAGCAGTAATAAGGGAAATTTATATCATTACAGGCCTATCTTAAGAAACAAGAACATTACAAGTAAACACCTTAGTATCCCATCTTAAAGAACTAGAAAAAGAAGAGCAGACAAAACCCGAAGTCAGCAGAAGGAAAGAAATAATAAAAATTAAAGCAGAGCTAAACCAATTAGAGAACAGAAGGACAATAGAAAATATTAATATTACGAAGAGCTGGTTCTTTGAGAAAGTCAACAAAATTGACAAACCTCTAGCTAGACTAATCAAAGAATGAAAGAAGAAAACACAAATATCCAAAATTAGAACTGAAAGGGGAGAAATTACCACTGATACCACAGAAATACAAAGGATTATAAGAAAATATTATGAAGGACTTTATGCCACTACATTTAACAACCTAGATGAAATGAACAAGTTTCTAAAAACTTACAGCCTACCTAGACTGAACCAAGAAGTGGATAATCTAAATAGACCAATCAATAGCAAAGAAATTGAAATGACTATTCATAATCACCCCAAAGGCAAAAGCCCTGGACCAGATGATCACCAGTGAGTTCTACCAAGCATTCAAAAAAGAATTAATGCCTGTCCTCCTCAGACTCTTACAAAAAATTGAAGAGGAAGCAATACTTTTAACACATTCTATGAGGCCAACATTACCCTAATACCAAAGCCTGGTAAAGACAACACAAACACACACAAAACTATAGACCAATATCTCTGGTGAACACAGATGCAAAAATCCTAAACAAAGTATTAGCAAACAGAATACAACAATGCATCAAAAAGATTATACATCGTGATCAAGTGGGATTCATCCTGGGAGCACAAGGATGATTCAACATAAAAAATCAATCAATGTGATACACCATGTAAACAAAATAAAAGATAAAGACCATATGGTCATATCAATTGATGCAGAAAAAGCTTTCAACAAGATACAACATCCGTTTATAATCAAAGCACTAAATAAAATAGGTAGAGAAAGAAAAAATATCAACATAATAAAGGCCATATATGACAAACACTTGGTTAACATCATACTGAATGGAGTAAAGCTAAAGCCTATTCCCCTAAAATCAAGAACAAGACAGGGATGCCCCCTGTCACCACTGCTATTCAATATAGTACTGGAAGTTCTAGCCAGAACAATCAGGCAAGACAAAGGAATAAAAACTATCCAAATTGGGAAAGAAGAGGTCAAATTGTCACCCTTTGCAGATGACATGATCCTTTATATAGAAAATTCCAAAGATTCCACCAGGAAACTATTAGAAATAATAAATGAGTACAGTAAAGTCACAGGATACAAAATCAACGTACAAAAATCAACAGTATTCCTATATACAAACAATGAATCCTCAGAAAAAGAAATGAGGGAGTCAAATCCTTTTGCTATCACAACAAAAAGAATGAAATACCTGGGAATTAACTTAACAAAGAATGTGACAGACTTATACATGGCAAACTATAAGACACTTTGGAAAGAAATTGAAGCAGACACTAAGAAATGGAAAAATATCCCCTGTTCATCGATAGGAAGACTTAACATTGTTAAAATGGCCATTTTGCCCAAAGCAATCTACAGATTTAATGCAATACCTATCAAAATCCCACAATCATACTTTCACAAAATAGATAAAAAAATTATCAGATTTATATGGAACCATTAAAAAACACCTCAAATTGCCAAAGCAATACTACATAAAAAAAATAAGGCTGATGATATTACACTCCCTGACTTCAATTCATATTACAAAGCATCAACAGTCAAAACAGCTTGGTATTGGCAGAAAAACAATGGAACAGAACTGAAAACCCAGAAATAAATCCACAAATTTATGGACAAATAATTTTTGATAAAGGAGCAAAAAATATGCAGAGGACAAGACAGCCTTTTCAGTAGGTGGTGCTGGAAAAGCTGGAAAAACATATGCAAAATAATGAACACCATATACAAAAAATAACTCAAAATGGATTAAAGACCTTCATCTAAGACCTGCAACAATAAACTGTATAGAAGAAAACATAGGTACTAATCTTATAGACCTAGGGCTCAAGGAAGATTTCATGAAACTTACCTCAAAGGCAAGGGAAGTAAAAGCAAAAATAAATGAATGGGACTATATCAAATTAAAAAGCTTCTACACAGCAGAAGAAACCATCAACAAAGCAAAGAGACAGTCAACTGAATGGGAGAAAATATTTACAAATAATGCATCAATTAACGGTCTAATATCTAAAATATATAAAGAACTAATACGACTTAACAAAAAAAGAACAATTAAACAATTAAAAAGTGGGCAGAAGAACTAAACAGACACTTCTCCCATGAAGAAATACAAATGGCCAGCAGACATATGAAAAAAATGCTCATCCTCATTAGCTATCAGGGAAATGCAAATCAAAACTCCAATCAGAGAATGGCTATTATCAACAAGACAAGGAATAACAAGTGCTGGAGAGGGTGTGGAGAGAAAGGAACACTCACACACTGCTGGTGCGAGTGCAAATTGGTACAACCACTGTGGAAGACAGTGTGGAAGTTTCTCAGAAAATTGTCAATGGAGTTACCATATGATTCTGCAATGTCTCTTCTAGGGATCCACCCAAAACACTTGAAAACCTTAGTCCACAAAGACTTATGTACCCCAATGTTCACCGCAGCACTGTTCACAGTGGCTGAAACATGGAAACAACCAAAGTGCCCAGCGACAGATGACTGGATAAAGAAGTTGTGGTACATATACACAATGGAATATTACTCAGCTATAAGAAAAGATGAAATACTGTCATTTACAACAAAATGGAAGGAACTGGAGATCATCATGCTTAGTGAAATAAGCCAGACAGAAAAAAACAAAAACTTGACTGCACTCATATACAGAATATAAAACTGAAAGCAACAAATAAAAAAGAGAACAAACAAACAAAAAACCCATGGACACAATCAATAGTTTAATGTTAATTTGGGGACAAGTGGGGAAGGGAGGGGAGAAAGGAGAGGGAGTAGGAGAGGAGGGAGGGGGGAGCTACATATATGGTAATGGAAAGAGAACTCACACTAGGTGGTGAACTTATTATACAACAAGTTGACAATGCACTATAGAATTGTACACTGTAGAATTGGAATCTATGCAATTCTTCCTAACAAATGTCACCCCAGTAAGTCTAACAATAAAAAAAAAAAAAGAAAAACTTTCAAGTACAGTCACATGCCACCTAATGATAGGGACACATTTTGAGAGATGCATTGATAGGCAATTCTTTCATTGTGCAAACATTATAGAGTGTACTTACACAAACCTAGATGGTATAGCCTACTACATGCCTATGTTATATGGTATACCACCATTGTATATGCAGAACATTTGTCATTGACTAAAACATCATTATGTGGTACATGACTTTACTGTAACAAGCAAACTATGAAGGGATAATTTTAAGACTCATGGAACAAATTATCACCCAGATTATTTTATTACTTTTAATTTTTGCATATCTATAGTAATAACTACAGTTCTCAACATTCTTTCCCTTGTACATTGGGTTTAATTTTCCCTTCAATCCTCCTGTATTTTCCATTGTTATTCTTGGGTCTGTCATTCATCTTGTTATGAATAATTAGACACTCTCTAATCAGTGAAACAATGGAGTCTGGTTTGATGGTAAACTCTTTAGGGACTTCTCATCTTTGCATTTTTTGCATTCCTAGTGCCTTGATTCTATTAATATTTTTTGTTCTTTCAAATTTATGAAGGCACAGGGACTAAGTAATATAAAGTAGATTTGAAGTAATCAGAGAAAGTTTAAAGTTTACGGGATATGTAATTTTATGTTGCCTTTTTATCCACTTATTTGAGAGCACATAATTCAATCTAAATGTTATATTAAACAGAATACTTGATTATGTAAAACATTCCTTTCCTTCCACCATGCCAGATAGTAGTTTGCAATAGAAGCAATGTTGTAAGCCTTTGCGTTAGGTTGGGCAATGGGAGATGTTGATTGTAAATTGTCCTTACTATTGTCTCTCCTCTCCTACACACCATTAATTATTCCCCAAAACACTTTGCATCTCCTTGTTCCCATAATTCTCATCTTTTTCTACTGACAAATACCCAGGGGTATTATATTGACTGTTGAGACACTTAGCTTCTGTTCTCCCTTTTCCAAAATGTATATAAAGTGTACTCTACCTATCTCAGATTCTGATAAGAATAAAATGAGATCTTTCATTGAAAATCATACTGAAAATGTAAAGAATGATTACAAATTTGAGATATAAGAGGATTGTTATTAATATTACAGTGAAAATATACTAGAAACTATGGGTATCAAAGATTTTAAGAACCTGAATAGAAAACTTGACAGATATACCTGAGAGATCAATATCCATACAAAGAAATATGTATGGCTTCCCACTTCTGCTAAGGATAAAATACAAAGTCCTTAGCATCATATAATAAATGCTTTGTAGTTAGATATTAATAGATATGTGAAATATTCAGGTTTAGCTTCCATGCCCTTACACAGTTTGACTTAAATATCTTTCCTCAACAGAAAAAGTCATTGGCTGGTGACTTCCTCTCTCTCCGGTGAACTGTTCTCTCCTTTCTGAAGCCTCCTGGCTGCGACTTTTTAATTCCATGGCACTCTGTATCTACTTATATTATGTGACTATTAAGG